>JAIPRK010000934.1:0-114568 GCA_025469195.1 Chaitophorus viminalis
ATGTTATTTGTTTTGATTTAATTTAATTTTAATAAATATTTTTGTTTTGATTGACTTCTGATTATATGTTAGTTATTTAAGAACCCCTGATTTAAATACACGAACTGCGTCCTGTATTTTTTGGGACTCAATTCGTGTATACCTTTTTGGACGGACGCAACTCGGGTGATCCCAAAAATACAAGCTGAAAGGGGGCACAGCCCCTAGGGGCCTCCCTTTTTGGAGCCACCCCTGCATGTATGTGGACTGATTACAAGTTCTACCGATTTCAATCATCTGCAAAACCCTTCCCTGTCTATATGTATACGTATATGTAAGTGTTTACTCAGGGATTTTTTTTCAATATACTGCTATCGGTCAGAAATTTTTCCTTTAGACATAAAAACATATAATGTTGATCTTGGAAACTTCACCATCGGGAAAATTGTCCGATTTTAAAATATTTCGTAAAAACGTACCGTACAATGACAATGTTGAACCACAAGAGTTTACCATCATATTATAACATACACAATCGGGATGGTTCATCGTAGTCTTATTTAACGTTAACGATAACTACGGGCCTGACAACACAACCGTAATAATACTCGCCTATCGACATGCGTACGCGTAATTTTATTATGTTATTTATGTTATTATATTTATTGATCTACACGATATTTTATTAACCACCGGAAGAAGGCTGATAGTGTACTCTATGCAGGACCCCCCACAAGTTACTGACACTTTGGTAAATAACTCGTATAATATTGTACAGGTATCTGCAGTGTGTATTGAAAGATATATTGTGCGTAAAACTTAAAACAATATTAATGAAATAAAATTGCCAAAAGTACTGAAGATACGGTTTGATACAACTTAGATGTTGATATTCGTAATAGAATATTTTTAGTTGTCTCATAGTTGGCAATATTATTCGCGCGCCACTGATTATTTTTGTTTTGTGTTTGTCGGTCGATGATGGCTGCAAATTTTTGAATGGCGTATACCACTGCAGTATGATCACGTATCTGATGAAAAATTCGATACAATTATTGAGTGAAATAACTGATTCATTCACTAATAGATTATAATGTATAAATAGAGCACTGTTGGCGTGGCCCTTATTTTTCGACCCACCTGACGGTCCCTTCGGCCAAACCGTTCCAATTACTTATTCGTTGTTGCGTAATATTAGTTTGGCGATTGAAATGTTGATTCGCCAAAGGCTGACGCCTAGGACGGGGAAAACGTACGCCGCGATCGCGAGACCTGACGAAAACGGAAACAATAACAGCGTTCGGAATGCGAACGAGGAGTGCACGCGGTCACCGACGTATACAAGGCGTGCACGGTGACACCTGACGGTTGTCACAGAATGTCGCAGGTCAGTGTTTTCGCCCTTGTTTTCACTCAAGTATATTATGCGTGTGTGTGTGTGCCGCAGCGAGCACGTGTTCGTCATTGTTTGCGTTCGAGTTTATCGTCACGTATAGAACGATACATCATTGTTTAGACCTAATTCGTGTGTGCACCGTGCACGCGAAACAATTGACGGTTTTCTTAATAATATCAATGTGTCGTGTTCTTATCAAGATGACTCCGCGGTAATATATATAGTACTTACACTGGCGTATCTAGGATATTTTTTTTTTTTTGGGGGGGGGAGTTACATAAATTTACTATATCAACTATTTACAATGTCGTATCTAAGATATTTTATCGCGGCTCACTTTTCGCTGTGCATATAGAACAAAGTAAAACTACTAACCCGTTTGCGAGTATAGAAAGAAATGTCTTGTGTTTTATCGAAAATAGAATTGATCAGATTTTTTTTATTGCTTGGTTGATTTGTTTCCGGAAAATTAGACACTACCAGTTCTGCATTAGATGAAGTATTAATTAGTTTCAAAACTTCTTTACAAACTACCTACCATTTGGTCGTTAGATTATTTTTGTTTTTTTCAATTTTGTGTCTATGTCAAAGAAAAGTAATTTAAAATATTATTGTGAAACATTTTACACGTGATAATAAATCGTTAATTAGTATACGTTACAAAATTTGCAAAAATAATATAGGTAGTCAAGCAGATTAAATTACACAAATATAAATAATACGAGTGCTTTCAAGTTTCAACTGCAAGTAAAACGGCCGACAGAAAAGTAAAATGGCATTTACAAAGATTTTATTATCTAGGTATTATGGATACAATATATATATATATATATATATATATATATAGGTACTGTTGTTATTGGGAAGAATTAAGAAAATTATAGTTTATGATTTTCCTACCCACAGATAAATTCTCTAATCGATATGATGTACAATGTACATCCATATTTGATGATAATTGTCCAATGATTATTTGAGTAAGGCCTTTGAGTAAGTATTTGTGTAGTATAGGTTACGGTAGGTGACTTTATAAAATTCCTTTAAATATAAAATAATATACCTAATAAATATTTAAAATGCATAAACAAAACACTTTTGTCCGACAATCGTCTTAATAGTTAAGTGTAGTATAAGGAATGTAATTGTAATGTGTAGCGTGAATAATAATATATATAAAATGGTCGAAAAAAATTTCGGTAGGAGGAGGGTTATAGACCCCCTAACCTCTCTCTAGTTACGTCACTGATATAGTATACAGTATCGCATATCGATTCGTTGCACTACATGTTCGTATGCATTTTCTGTTCGACCGCTGCAAGAGGATAGCTTGAAATGTATAACGACCACGAGAACGTTCGCGTTTGTCGTCCACAGCTGTGCGCCACAACCTGTACGAGTACACGCGGCATAACACGCGCGTGTGTGTATTCGATGTTTACGTCCTGTAACGACGGGACTTGGCCGGGCGAAACGTGACGGAATAGTGAAGAACTGTATAATAATTGGATTTTAATTTAAATAAATATTTTCGTACGGTTTTTTTATTGAAATGTTCTCAGTAGATGTGTAGGTACGATTCATTACGATGCTAATTTCGTTTTAAATAGTTTAAAAATAAAAACACATAATACTATGTATAATTGCAAAATGTTAGTGTTTATTTTAGTACTTTACGATGTACGGACACGATAAGATAAAATATGTTCACCATTTGGCATCAAACGACAACAACTGAATGTCTTTTCTAGGTACAAATTTCAATAACTACTCAGCAGTTAGTGTAGTATATACGCGTTTTCTTTTCGGTCACATTATTTTGTGTCCGTTTGTGCAGTTTGTATCCGTTATTTTATTTCATATAATCAATGATTAAGGAGTTGGCCGCCAGTAGGCTTGGGTTCATTTAGTGTCCCTACAATATAGTCGGAACGGGAAGATTCCAGGAAGAGTATCATAATTTTTTTTAAGTATACATTATGATGAAATCACGATTTCTACGTTCATAAAAAATCATTTTGTGTCACACCCAAATTAACATTGACCGATTGCTCTGCGCTTTAGCTTACTAAACCTACTAAGCTTACTAATATTTTTAATAATTAAAATATGCCAAAAGTCATTCGTACAAAAACATCAAACGTTCGTCTTTATTTGCAAGAATTACAAATTAAACTTTTAATAGTAATGGATAAATTATTCAGTATATCAGAAATACCAGTAAACATAAAAATAATAGAAATAGAACCTTGGATTTTTAGTTTTAGATACCATTTCAAAATTAGAAACTTCTGAAATAGTTAGTCTAGAAATAATTGATAGTGCCACAAAACAATTGAAACGTGTTCCGGAAGACTTTGAAATTTTAACTAATTTAAAATTACAAAACATTCGGGAAAAAATTCCAGGACTAAATGCTATAATGTCGATAAGTGATACAAAACCCCAAAAATGATTTAGAAATTGAATATAATCCGGCAGAATTAACGAGTATGAAATGTGCACCATTAACTTCCGTTAATATGGAAAGGTCATTATAGTCGTTATGAACTAATGCTAAGATCAAATTACTGTAATTTTAAATCTGAAAACTTCAAACAATATGTTGTTTTAAACTGTTTCCCTCAAGAAGACCATGTGCGTGGTTCAGAGTAAAAAAGATTTATTTGTATTTTGTATTAATTATAAATTCGTAAGTAGTTAAATGTATGTGTATTAATAAGTTTTCAATTTAAATATTTCAATATTGCAAATAAATATATATTTAAATGTTTTTACTTTTATGCTAAATTAAAATCTGTTACCTAGTAACAATATAGTAGTGACCGAGCTGTAATAATATCGTTTTAACGATAGCATCTAATAATTAATGCTTGCGCATCCTGTACAGGAATTCCTGCAACGGGTCCGTGCTATTTTACTATGCGCGCACACTGTATATGATTACGTAGTGTATGTAGTGACGGCGCTTGATGGACGCGACAATAACGGAATTAAATGTGTAATTAAAATCATGTAGCGTGGACAGGACAATCCGCGATGCTCGCCGTGTACCGTCTTTGAAAGGAATCCAAACTCTCTTTGCATTGTTCTTTGTCGTCGGTACCGATTGCCGGCGCAACGACGAGGAAGTCCAAGTCGTGTTCTACAACCATACGCACAGAGTATACTTATGTACACACACACACACACACACACACACACATATATATATATATTATACATACAAATAGTAATAAACGGATATTGAAAACTAGTCGCAATAATTGCTTTTATCATTTTACAGAATATAACATAATAGTAGGTACCAATGTATACATATTTATAGTTTTATTAAACAACAGTTAAAGCGAAATTGCTCTACGGTGGATCACGTTGAAAATATTTATACATATATGTATATATACTATTATATATAGTAGGATAAGAACGTGATGTCAAGTGTATAATTTAAAACCTTGGGTTTCGTGTGTATATACAGAGCGAACGACGGGGAATGTATACGTTAAAATATCTTAGCTGAATGTGGTTTCGACATTTTTTGTATTCCCGTATACAGTGGCGGATTTTCAAAATTTTCTTGGGAGGGGGTCCTGGAAAATTATATGTATTTCTGAAGCATACCACGTGTTGAATACTCAATTGTGATCATGGAGACATGGAATACAATCCGTATAATATACAGCCATCGTCCGTCGATCATTGTCATTACGATACGTACAATTAACTATAACACCTATATATATTAGGTTACATCGGTGTCTAGGGGGGAGGTTCAGATTCTTTTTACTGGGGATCTATAGGGGGGGGGGGTTGTAAATCCAACACTGCCCGTATACTACATACACAATTTGAAAATTAATTCTGACGTATCACCAAACCATTTTTTTTTCTGCTTACCAATAATGTTTATTTTATATAATATGTATAGAATTTTATTTCATTACAAACTATAAATCTGTAACATAATAATTAATATTCATAATATTCAACGCACAAAAAAAAAAAAAAACTAATTTAAACCAAACAAGCATGTACAATTATTATTATAATTATTATACGGTTTACTTTCAATGAGACTTTGATGTTATTTTGAACGTAAATATTGGCTCCAAATTGATAACTTTAAATGTTAAACCACTTTCTACCTTATATTTATTATATTGTTATAATATATTTTTTGTGTACAAAATGTATGGAAAAATGTATTCACGTACCACCTATGCGAGCTTTCCGCGTTCCATTAGTAAAGAAATGCGCTGTCTTAGAGTAAAGAAAAAATTTTTTTTTTTTCCACCAGCTCACAAGACGCATTGGCGATTATTATTCGACTTTTCCGTGAAATGTATGACACCGTTATTAAATTATTCGTTTCTAATATATCAGACAAAAAGATATAATAATAATAATAATAATAATAATAATAATAATAATATATTCATACGGATTAGCATGCGGCTCATAAGCTATTGCATTTGCATATTAATCTCCATAACGTAAGGTTATAGATGTACAACTAGACTCTTATGATCGATGGAAGAATTAGAAATATTTTTCAAGACGGTGTGTCGTATTATACACGTAGATAGAGATGAAACGAAGTTGCGTATATATATATATATATACGTATATAGCTCATTGTGACTTTAAGAATAATAATTTTTCCATGTATGATCGAAAAATACCGATTTTGTAATACCGTTATGTTCGGTTGACATTGATTTCTTAAACTCACAATAATTCGCATCTAGATTAAAAGACCACTATAAAAACAGTTTTTATTTTTTTTTCTATAATAATATTCGTGCACAGGAATGATATTCAGGACAGTACACCGGCTTGAAATACAAGTTTCTTATCTCGTCGAGTATGATTTTTTTTGTAAATTTCAAAAATAATTTACATATATTATACTGTGTTATAGTTTACATTTATTAGGAACATAAATGCGTGCATGTTGTAATGAAAATTGTTTGGCGTACAGATTTATGAGTATCAATGGTATTTAATTTATCGTATTGCGCAGCTTTTGAATAGATTTTAAACTTGTTTTAAGCCATAATTTTCGCTGTTGTTACTATGTGGATGTGCCGTGTAATAACTACGAATAAATTATGTATATTAATTTTTAGCTTTTTTACTACACTTTTCGTGTAATTCTTATTTTTTCGCGTGCTAATTTGCATTCCATATCATGTATGAATGCGTTTAAATCTATATACTAATATACATCCGTGGTTCCCAAACTTATTTTTCCTGTAGACCACCTACAGATTTCCATAGACCCTTGAATTTTTATAAATTCACCAACCTATTTCTGAACGTTGACACTAATATATATGCTGACTTGGGTTTACTTAGAAGTGAAAAATCGATATTATTCATGCCTTTATAAACTTAATTTGAATTATTCATTTTGTTCTTAACTTACAGAACGATAGAAAAAAAAATTAAACATATTTAATTTAAATTAAATAAATGTACAACAAATAAATACGTTAAACAATAAAGGATACAGCTATGACAGTTTTTTTTCTTCAATAATAACGACCATTAGAGTCGATATAGACCATTTTTCGAACGTTCCATGTACATATAAAATATTTTTGTCGTCAAGAGAATATAAAAACTTATATTATATAAATGATAATTGGATTATAATCCATCTCTCGGTATACAACACATCGTCGGTTGGTATAATGTTATACTTGGCGGGAAGTTTTTTCGAGAGAAAAATTAAATCCCACGGTTTACATAGCAGCTACCTACTGTACGTGGTCGTGTCTGAAATTAGGCTCACTCTATCCTTCCTCTCTCTCTCTCTTCGCCGTCTCCTTTGACTTTCATATTAATATATTATTACGCTGCGGACCGCACGTCGGTTGCAGTCGTTGTAAATCGCGTGGGCGAAATTTATACGCCGTACTGATTAGAGCTCACGCGGGTCGATTCGATTACGATAATATTATAATATTATAATATACGTGTGTGTGTGTGTGTGTGTGTGTGTGTGTGTATGTATTCATAAATAGGATACATTTCGGGAGGTTATCCGATAAAAATCTGTAGATACAACACACGCGCTCGGGTCGGCCACCCGGGCTGCCGTGCGCTGCACACGTAGTTTCATTACGTAGTAGTAGTACGAGTAAAACGTACATCTCGTTTTGTTTTTCCACACATTTACATCTCCTTATTAGCGATTGTTTCGTAAATGATTTTTTTTCGTTTTTTCACAGCCTTCCCCCCTCATATACCACCGTGTTTCCCCTCTTCACCGCTTCTGAGCATCGTCGCGGTGATGTGCATTGTAACGCGATATAATATTATGTTTTATCTGCATCGGGCACATGTTATAGCCGTTATTATAATATTACAGGTACATATATCCCGCGACTACACTGCCCAAGTATACATATACCTATGTAATATATTATTATTCTAATATACGGTACACGCGGGCACGTGGTGCGCCAGAGAAGCATATTATTATTATTATTATTATAAATAACGTACAGCGTGTCTATTACAGCACCCGACCGATGCCAATCACTAAATGGGAAATTTACCGAATTCTTTGGAACAGGTTTACTACTCACCGGCGCACGCGAGGGGGGAGTAGTCATGTGTACAGTTCCGATGTTGTTGACCGCATAATAATAGCCGAATTATACGCCGATTAATATTAATATTTTAATTAATACATTATAATAATATAATATGTACAATGTTATATTACAAATACGTGTACGGGCTAAAAATAAAAATACGATTTATATATTACTTCGAAAACGGAGAAATCGCGTTGTCGAACGAACAAACGCGTATTCTACATTTTTTTTTTTATTTTTTTTCCCAACTCCGTCAATCAATTATACTTTGAAAAAATACTATCCGTAGTGGTTGTATACATTATAATATTATGTCGTTAATTTACTTCGACGCGTTTATATTAATTAACTCGATTTTACGGTCTCCATTTTCACATTATTTAGAGGCCAATCAGGTCGTTACACTCGGAAGTTTTTGCCCGTGTATAATACGTTTTATGTATTCAACTGCAACACTTTATGCGTGTAGTTCCCACTGTATATAATATCATATAGGTATACTCACAATTATTATTAGTCGAATGACTAATTCAAAAGATATTATTATAGTGACTGCTGGTAAGTAGATTATAGATATAATGTATTTTATGGCCGTGTTACATATGTACCTATATAGTAAACGTTATAATAACGTATCGAGTGTTTTATTTTCCTAAAACAAGCATGATAATATATGATGAAGTATTCATCAAATATAAGCTGTGTTACAAGCAAATCGCGCACGTTTTTTGGTAAACCATGCTGGTGGCAGTAGCGTATTTTCGAAAATAATTGGAGGGAAAACAATTACCTAAAAATTGTTTGACATAGATGTTATTAAATCACGCAGTATAATATTATATTATTTTCACTGTGGATATAACAAAAAATTATATTATAATAAAAGTTATATTCTAAAATAAAATAAATTCTAAAATTATACTTAATCGGAGGGCCGATCCAGTACGGTAGGATGATAATAATAATAATAATACATGTGACCGCGGGGGTATGCCTTTATAGTCTTGTCACACACGCATAAAGAATAATCGTCGTAAATCGATTTTGGCGAGTTGTGCAGTACTGTTTTTATTTTGAACAAAGTATGTTTTGAAAAATCAGTGTTTATTTTACACTCTAGACTCTGATTGGAAAGAACATTGAACTATAAACAAAAAAATGCCAAGTGGGAATTATCACACATATCAACAAATTACAACAGACAAAGCTGAAGGCACAGTGAACATAGAACGTACTGTGTTTTGTCAAGAAATCTCGGCCAAACACATTTTAACAAATTTAAAAACTATCGGCCAAAAAGCAATTGTACAAGAATACAAACAATTCATAATGGCGGCTGATTTATGATTGGAAAATCATATGATATCGACGGTGGGAGATTTATAAATCACCGGTATAAAGGTTAACCATCGTAAATATAATTTTGTTCGATTGCAGTATATTTCAATAGTATTATTTTATATTTCTTGATCTGACCCAGGAGAAAACTATATCATTATGGTTAAAATATACGCTTCAAAACCCCGTGTACACGGTTTAGGACTTATATTTGTATACACCACTTATGGTCAATTCATTCACTGTGTATAATATATAGTATTGGACTAATATTTATTATTACTCTAAAAAATATCATAAAAATATCATTCCGATTGTAGAAGAAACTCAACGTTTGAAATATGGACTTGCACTACTTAGTTCTTTCGTTAAAAATTATTATATTACGGAGACATGTGAGAAACAGCAATTGTGTAGCGATTGCGGTCACTATACATAGTTAGTTGAGGGCTATATAATATAAATTTATATTTAAATACCTACCAATTACATAATTACTGGCCGTTGTTACGAAGCCCTTAAGAGATTAGTAAATATCAACACTTTGAGTTCAAGACGTTTATATTTGGACATCATTTTCATTTACAAAATCTTGCATGGCTCAATAAATGACAGCGTTCTTCTTAGTCTAATAATTATTTCTGCTCCTGGATTTAACTTCAGAAATCGAACGACATTTCACATTACTAAGCACAAAAAATCTTACGGTATTTTCCTCTATCAATAAAGCACTAGTTTCCTGTAATAATCTACAAAAAAATATTGATATTTTTCGTTCCCCTGTAAGTGTTACAAATTAATATATTATCTATTTAAATACTTGTTGTTTTTCGTCTTTTGAATATATTGTACACTAACCTATATCATTTATGCGTTATCAGTTTTATTGATATGCATTGATATTGTAAACAGCATATAAACGCTTATTGTACTGAATGCCACCGGGCATATATTCCTAATATAAATAAATATTTTTGTTATTATTGGCTACATATGTATAGTTACTATGTATAAGAACATCTTGGACCATTTGGTAACAGTGACGGCTGACGAGTTCAGCACGAGTACATAGTATAATAATTATATTTTGAATTTAATAACGCGCGAACAATCCCGGTCAGTCGGCTGAATGATATTATTATTTGTATTGTATTATGTGCACATTTTGCCTATATTATACCTTGTTAACATTAACATATTACGTACAGTAGTCGCTGCGAATACGTATATATATATATATATATATATACATATACAGTTTATATAAATAATATATATATATTAAATCGACGAACAAGTTAACAACATGGTGTCCGACGAGCGAATTCAAAAGATTGTGCGAAGACACCACCACACATACGCGCACACACGTACACACACACACACACACACACACACACACACATGCTGTATCCGGAGCGTAAACAAACGACAAACTAAGTTATTGCACGCTTCGCATATGTATATATATATATTTATACGGTCGGTCATGCAGCGTTTCATGTTTACCGTGGCAGTAAGTTTTTGCATAAGCCACCGGGATTGCGGGATAGGGGTAAAACTCGGCAAAACGCGTGCATACGCGATTCGGAAAGCAAAGTTAAAGTTTGCATACTTGACCACGACGGTCATCGTCGAAACTGTATATACACATAATATATGTAGTGGCAAACACCGAAATGATTATTATCGTTTGCATCGAAAATTGAATGCAATTACGTGGTCGATTGATTCTATAACATTATTGTGCGTTTATGCTTATACATGACAATATACATAATATGGTATTGGTCGGTGCAATCCGTCACGAGCGTGTCGTCGATGGATATGCAAACGTTGGGGGGGTTGTAACGATGGCCATAAACCGTACATCACTCCTTAAGTAATATTATACGGCTAATATGTTGAGTGTGTAAAATGGCAAGTGGGACCGACACGCAAAGTATGATGATGAAGGAGTCTATGGTAGCGGCCGCACGGACCGAGAAGAAACAGGGTAGGTATGAATACACGTACGTTCGAAAGTTTAGAGTGCACGTTCGGCAAGGAGAGTATGTGTTCACCAAGCCAAGAAGGTTCTACCAGGAGACAAGGAGTCCACGGAGTGCAACTCGGTGATGGGTGTTCAATAACGAAGTTCTGAGAACGGGATTGGCGAATTATCTCAACTACATTACGAACACTCCAAAGGTCGACGACACACTGGTCCACAATATGTGATCGGTTAATTTAATAATTAATATAATACATCTATATCTAATTGTACTTTTTGTAAACTATTAATATTTTATGAGTCCATAATAATTAGAACACCATAACACCGAGGTCAGATCTCCAAGGACCTCGTAAAATACGCAGACAGAAATCGTCACAGGGTAATGCTTATATCTAGATGTTTCAGACAAAGTCGAAATTATAGCCGTTCACTCTTTGCTCTCACATAAACATAATATGAATTACTGCAGTGATGGGTTTTTAACATTTCCTGGGGGGGGGTTGCTGAAAAATCATATGTATTTCTAACGCATACTACGTGTCAAATACTCAATTATAATCATGGAGACATGGTATACAATCCGTATAATATACAGGTATCGTCCGTCGATCATTACTGTCATTATAATAAAATTTAAATAATACTAAATATATCAATTTACCATAAAAAATACAGCGATGGCAAAAGTGCTGTACAATAACAAGTCTTGTGGGATTCAACATTTTCAAATCACGGCGAACGTGATTATTTTATAACTCCAGTAGTATAAAATAGATGCTTTCTTAGTTGATAATGTGTTTCAAAAGCATGCGAATCTAATTAACTAATTTATATTGCATCATATTGCATTATATTGCATTTTTTTTTTTTTTGCATTTTTTGGCTTTTTTTCTTGTAAGTCATTTTTCGTAATTTTTAGGTCATTTTTCAACATTTGTACTCATTATTATTCATTTCCCACTTTTAAAGAAAAAATAACGAGTTTATTGAAAATTCACTATTAAATTGTATCTTAAATCGTATCATTCGTCTAATAACCTTATGTACCTTGTTATTGCAATGCCACTAATTTACAATCGCTTTACTTCTTATCGTTTATTGTCGACTATTAGGAACATTTTATTTTTATTTTTTATTATGTTTTCGAAATGCCGAAAATTAAAACGTTGACAAATGTTCGTCTGCGTGCTTTTGTTTGAGAATTTTTTTTATTTTATATTAATTTTAAGATACCGTCATAAAACCATTATTTGTAATTTTTACGGTCATTTTTTGTCATTTTAATGTCGTATTTGCATTTTTTTTTTTTAAAATAATTTTTCAAATGTTTTATGGTCATCAACTTCCGACCTCTACACATAATATATTATATTATATACATACATGTACTGTCGTTTGGCTATAATTGGCGATTGAACTCATTTTTTGATTGTTTTTGCGATCGTTTTGTGATTTCATCGTGTGCACTGCAGATTTAACGCTCACATATACGTATTATTATTATTATTATTATTATTATTATTTGGTTGTGATATAATAATGATCGTCATTTCGTACGCGGAAGATTAATTACAAACAACCAATGTACGTTTTAAATTGTATACACGGAAAAACAATCGGATTTTAATTAACGTTGTTTCGGAATATTGTATCAAGCGAACTGAACACGCCTTGATCGTTTGTGCGCGCATAATATTTTATATTCGATTGCGACGGTATTGTATACGCTTGCGGCGTGCGCGTACGTAACTATGTGGATATATTATTATACATTTTATATTTATTTATTTTATCTTTGTATCTGCGGTACCCGTATTAAATATTTAATTAAAAAACGATAGTTTTGGCAGTTAACGAAACAAAAAAAAAAAAAAAAAAAAAATTATAATAATACGATTTAGTTTAATAACCTATCGAGTAACATAATATAACATACAGCGTCCATGTAGGTACGAGTTATTGATTGAAAACGCGTAGTTTCTATAATCCTTTCGCTATAATATTACACACGAGAATCAACTTTATTATCTTCCACTAGAAAAAGGTCAATAATATATTTTATGGGAAGATAGTATGTATAATTTCGTATAAAACGAACGTACGATCAACAAATCAAGTTACGTGGATTAAGGTCGATTTCGTGGTTCAATAAGTATCGTGAAGATGTTCCTTTTTGAATAGCTCAACAATTATAATGTACACGACCATTCGATCGCATTTTGCAATTGAATAAAAACATTCTGCAGATGTTGAAGTTGTTCAATTTTTCCTGCTTGTATCTAGAGTTTCAAATGGCACGAAACCGGTGGTGCTAAAATTTAAAATAGAACATTTCAGAATATTATTATATTTTAACGATTATTAAAATATTTGCTTATAACCGTAAATACGAATCTAACCTGACCTAGTCTGAAACATATAGTATAAGCTGTTATTGTACTGAAAACGTCCTGAAACGAGTCAAACATGTAATCATTATGTACTCGAACGACGAATATTACACGTATACATCAATATTCTTGTAATTATAATATGATTTAACCAAATATTTGGAACTTCTAATCTCTACCGCAGAGTGGTACTGGGCCATAACGTTATTGTTTATCCCGAAAAACTAAATTATTATAATATGTACATATAGTTAACCAAGATTAAATCTAAACCTAACGAAAGGGTAATAGCGTACAATATATACGTACAATGATTTTTTTTAAAAGAATGGGCAGTGTGAACTATCCGGATGATTGGGGGTTTGTCTAGGAAGTTAACTAGCCAGAAGGAACTCTGAAGGTTATTTAGTATTGAAGAGTTGGAGAACCAGTGTTTTCTGTAAGGACACTTAATCCAAAATCTGTAATATTTGTCCTTTATAGTAGGTATAAAGTCTTCATGCTAGACAATCAACTACCATCATGTAGGAGACCATACGAGTGCATCAAAATTGATAAAAAAAAATGAATTATTTATCCACGTGTGTCTTAGTTTTTCATTATAATCGTACCAAAATACGAGTCTAAAAATGTTAGAATGTTGCCAGGAAAAATGGTTATCGAATTTTTCTCAAAAAATACATGCACCTATTTATATTAATTACCTTATTAATTAAGCTTCCATTAATTCATATAATGGCCCGCCCCATCAGTTTTTTTCTTATTGCTTTTGTTGCGTAACATTTTAGCAATGCGATTAAATTAAAAATAAAGATGACTACTCAAACAGATTATAGCCATTATAAAACTATTATACGCATAAATTATAATAAGGAATTATAATAAGTCAAGTCAGAGAAATGTACCTATATGAAGTTGACAATAGAATGAATGATAGAAATGGAGCGAGAGCTATGGTTATGGCCATGAAGAATATTTGAGTCGAGAGTGATACATAACCATATTATAACCAAAGGAAGATAAGAATGGAAAAAGCAATAATAATGGTAAGACAGTTAAAAATGACGATGTTGAAATTACAGATGGGTTCGTCATTAGGTGTGGTACAAAGTGGTTAGGATTGTTACGATCTAAACTGACACCTTGAAAGAGTGGTGGGAAAGTATAAGCTGTGGCCAATACGGAGGCGAGTGAATATAGCTCGTATTATAGTTGTGCAAATATTTGGCTCAGTACTGTCACCTACTACTATAATGTGGACAATGAGGTACTGTCATTGATCGATTTATTTGAAAATTATATCTTGTCATTCGAGAGAGAGAGAGAGAGAGAGAGAGAGAGTGGGATACACAATACGGTACAGTCATCTTATCACTATTTTTAATTTAAGTATAATTTATAACTTTGATTTAATTCAAGTATTATTTTTTTCTAATGCCATTGTATTATTGTTGTTATCATGTAAAAGTGATATAACTTGGGGTGTTTTTGCAGGAACGGTGTTACGTTTTGTATATGCGTGCAAACCGATAAACCGAAACCGCAAAGTTGCGTTCTCACGTGGTCAACTGCGGTTACAAAAGATACGATTAGAAATCGAAATATGAAATTCCACTATATATAATGTGAACTCGCCATAGACGGCGGCCCTTTCGCGGAGACACTCTTCGTCTGGAGGTCCACTCACACACATACACACACACACACACACACGATATATCCATATAAAAATACATTTACGTTCCACTGTGCGCCTACCCGTCGTCGTGCCCGCAAGTGACTATAACGTTATAGCGGTCCGTGAGAAAAAGGGCGTGCGCACGTTGTGATATCACGTATACGACTTACGGACATATTATAGCTACAGCTTATACACTATAATAGTAATAATAATAATAACAATAATAGTAATAATAATAATAATAATAATAATAATAATGCGCTCAGGCACGGATACTATTAGCGAAACGCCCGGTCCTGTATTTTATGCAGCTGTGTCGGTGGGAGGGCACTGTGTCCATACCCGTTAAATAATTCGAAATTCGCCTACAATATTATTATATTATGTCGTATATGCGCGCACGGCGATCTACTCAATCGCGCGATCAATCCACAAACGAAAACCGCGAAACCCGACACATGGACTCGTGTGATAATATGTATTCATAGGCAACACGTATTTATGTGCGACGTATACGCGGCAACGTGCGTGCAAACCGACATTCTCTCTCTCTAATGGCGTATGCCATATATTATTTTGTTTACCCGTGGATACGATGACAATGATTGCTTTTTAAATATAGTATTATTATTATTATTATTATTCGTTTCAACGCCGCCGCCACCGAACCCGTTATACCCGCCGCGCGCCGTTTATCCCTAAGTGTTATCGTCGACACAGCTGCAGCGTGACGGTATACGAGAACGTCGGGCGAAGGCCCGAACCGTAATGGTGTATGTATAATATACAGGGTGATGCAAGCTCATACCCTATTTTGATCGTAGAAATGCTAAAAATATGTGGTCATTTTCTTTTTTTTTTTCAACTTTGAAGTTTTATCTTTTTTTTTCAAATCCCCTAAGTAGGTATATAACATGGTCTGTCGTCAGTGGCGCGATACAAACTTTTGTTTATCAAACAGAAATAACTTTTTTTCCCTGCGGCAAACCATTATACCATTGGGGTTATTTTTCTGTGAATTATCGTGTACCAAAATCAAAATTTGAACGAGTAGTTTTTGAATAATTATTTTAGTTACGTATTTTAGTATAAATGAAATATTCCCACGATATACAATACGTTGTGATATGATTTATCAGCGCTATTCGCTGCGGATCCGAGATTGTACATTTAATATAAAAATAAGTATCGTGTGATGATAACAATTAACATAATGTAATTTTAATTGATATGCAATTTGTTATAATGTCATAGCTATATATATTCGTCCAATCGGACTATGCGACAGTTATCTGCTATCTGCAAAAACCGACCTTTGAGCGGTATTTATCAATATTACCTTTACCCATATAATACGCATAGTCCACTACAAAGCTCCACATTATTTTATACCTGTGTGTAATTTTTAAGCTACATGAGTGAAGCTAATTATCAGATATCTATTGATTTAGCATCTCCGCTGGCAACTTTAAATTTTAATAATTCCGAAAGTACTAACCCGAGATTTGACTATACGTTACTTCAAAAGTTCCATGAAATTTAATTGAATATTATTTCGTATAGAAAAGATGAGATTATCATTTGAAAAAACAAAGTTTATATAGCTATAGGACATAATTAGGTCGATATGAAAAAAAAAACCCAGTGGAAAACATAGGTTTTAGGATAACTTAAGATTAAATTAAACTTGATTAATTGATTAATTAAATTGAAACATTTTTAATTGGTTAAAAAATTGGGTGAGATTGCTTAACAAATTACCTTGTACGATGTATATTATTTATGCGCGGGCATGCAATACATGCCACTTCGATTAAATTAAAATACCAAATCGCGTTTTGGAAGAGGGAAAAAACAGGAATAAACGCGTGGTGGGTATGCAAAGTATTAAAATATTTATCATGTTTTATTTTATTTTTAATATTTAATCATGAAATTATCACAACACTCTAAGCATTTTTTTCATTTGTACACCGAGTAAATTCGATTAACTGTTTGGTAACAATACAGTGAGATGAGATACGCTGAACCGTAAAACTGACATAAAACAATAATTAGTTAAAAAAGTGATACTATATATATTAGAAAAGAACCCTACGGGAAAAAGCCCATTATAAGAAGACTGAAAATGAGACGGAAGGACGTGGAAGAACTAGGAGGAGGAAGTGATTGGAAAATGGGAGCAGCAGACCGAGAGGGATGGAAAGCTGGATGTATGATGGGATGGTCGAGGAGGCCGCAAACACCCAAAAAAAAAAAAAATTCTATAATATACGATTTTATAATATTTTAATAATCAGCTGAAATAAATATTATTAACTATATATGGGTCATGAAACACTTATATAGCTCATTTTTACCAAATTTATCAAGTATAATTTAATAGGTATATGATAATATTATTATACTATCTTGGTGCAATTTATTAAATTTTAAGATTTCAACTTATCATGTTGATAGACACCAATCGTGTACGTATAAATTATGTATGTACTCGTATATATACTATTATGGATTTATATATTTACATATTAGTATATTACCTATATATGATATATTATAAATGATTAATCCATTCAATATTATTAATTGGAGAGTGTATTTGAACTTTATAACTATATAGTATATTATTATGTGTAATGTGTTTTAGTTTATATGATAAACACATAATAAAACCACGGACTTTTCTTAATATACAATAAAGGTAAAACACTATATGGTGCGGTTAGTATAGATGTATGTTTGGTGCATGATAAGAAACGTTGATTCTAATTATTTATTTTTATTTATTTATTTCTTAGACGTCCTAGAGAATGCGTAATATTATACTGCTATAAATTCTCCACTTTCTTCTGTGTATAATATACATTTTTACTTAAAATGTTTTTCTCGCAGACCGTAGTATATAGTATATATCGTAGATTATGCTATATGAATCAGTATTGTTCGAACTAAGCCCAATTGAACTCTGCGGATCCGTGTGGTAAGCTAACAGTTTTTCTTCTTAAATTCTTTTATTTATAATTTTCTTCGTCAAAACTGCATCATATATAGACATTTCTTTCGATAGTGCAGTGCACAATATATTATTATCATAACCTATTATATATAATACATAAAAGTTTCGCGTAACGAACGTTTATCGTAATCATCACAAACGATGAATGTTTATTGTATCGGTTGTTCATACATCATCACTCGGGCTCGGAATTTGATACATTTTGCGTTTTTTTTTTTTTTTTTTGTAATTCTTAGACGATACTTTCTTAGTTGATATTTTGTTTCAAACGTATGTAAATGTAAGTAACTACTAATTTTTATTCAGAATTTATTGGCTTTTTTTTTAATTTTAAGTCATTTTTCGTCATTATTAAATATTAGGTCAAATTTCCAAATGTTCCCTTATTTTTGCTCATTTTTAATCATTTTTACTCATTTCCTCCTAGTTTAAAGTAAAAATAATGAGTTTATTGAAAACCCACTATTAAATTATATCTTAAATCATATCATTCGTCAAATATAACATAATCCTTGTATTTGCAATGTCACTATAATTTACAATCGCTTCACATCGTATCATTTCTTATTATTAATTAATTAACCTTGTTTAATCAGTCACAAATTAGTATCCGATTTTATCTCGTCGATTACAGTTATTATTGTTGTGTTGTAGCATATATAGTGAATATACGTACATTTTATTAATTTTTCATAATATTTTCAAAATGCCGAAAATTAAAACGTCGCCAAGTACTCCCTCGTCCGCGTGCTTTTGTTTCAGAATTTTTTTTTTCATTAATTTTAAAATACACATAAAACCACTATTTGAAATATTTTTATGTCATATTTGCAAATTTTTTTTTTTTAGGCAATTTTTCAACTGTTTTAAGGTCATCAACTTCCGAGCCCTAATCACCACGATATATAACATGCAATTATATATTATTATTTACCAAATATTATATGTTACTTAATATATATATATATTTTTTTTTCCTATACTCGAAAGCCAATATCAATCGCACGGGACAGGCGATGGTCGGTTATTTACACGGTGCGCTGTCGGTTCGGATTTTCTCGGACGTTCGAAATAATAATATTATCGTGTACCCGTCTCAGCGTCGTCGTAACAAATTCCAACGAGGTGTGTACGTACGCTGCTGTATATTATTATTATATCATATATACATAAATATATGAAAGCCGTGAGTGAGATTATATACGCACACACCTCTTCATGCAAGTCCTGCTTCTGCAGCTCGTCATATAACCGGCCAATTATAATAATAATAATAATAATAATAATAATAATAATAATAATAATAATAATAATAATACTAATACTAATAATATAATAATAACAACATATCAACTGAAATGTATGTTTCCCTACGCGCCACGGACTTGCAGGAGATAGACAGAGAGAAACCGTGTACGCCATATGTCGAAAGTGCGAGGTTTCCCCCGTGCATATTATATTCATGATGATCGGATTATATATACATATGTATACGCGTTATGAAAAAATAACAAAATAAAACCGAACGGATAGGCGTGTAAAAACAGAAATCAACGTGCGCGTCATTTTATGTTAGTGGCACGTCATATATATATATATATATATAATGTATGCACTTTATGAGATCCGTAAATATTTTGTACACATTTTATAATATAAGATAGTTTATATATAGGTACTGTACAGTGTTATCGCCCCAACCTCCTCAAGTGTTACGACAAGACGTGTAACATTTATATATATGATCGATCATTTTTTACATTTTAGATTCTGAACGGAGTGATGGAATCTATTGGTTTTACAATAATTCTATTGGTGTTTTGTTTTTTTTTTTTTGTTTTTTTTTTTTTGTGTGTGAGGACGCGATTTTTGGTAGTAAAAATGCTTCGATTTTCTTAAACAGCAACTCCTCTGATAGGAAAGTAAATGTAGATGGTACTTGGGCGAGTCAAAAATCCAACTTTTTCAATAGTTTTTTAAAAAATCGAAAAAAACGATAAAAAAATTACGAAAAAACGGGAAATTTTACGCAAAATTATGTTTTTACAAACTAATTTTTTTTAAATGCTCTAACTCAAAAACGAAAAACCGCAACAACTTGAAATTTTCACCAAATTTTTATATTAGTGTTCTCTATACGTGGTTAAGTTTTCAAAGTATTTTGACATATTTTGACTTATTTATAGACAATTTAAATTTTCGATTTTTGTACATTTTTTTTTTTTAAACACCTATAAAATTTAATTGGCTGGCCAAAAACTCTCGAAAATTTAATACAATGTTTATAATAAGCTTAACTTATCTTTAATAGAAAATAATGGTGATCGTTTCACTCAAATTTTTTTTATAAGCTCATAAAGCTCAAATTTGTATAAAATGTGTCAAAATCACTATAATTTGCAAGTTATTTTGTAGATAAAAAATCATGAAATTTTTCTATTTATACTTAAGGTTAAAAATTTTGACACTAGTTTGTCCATAAGCTAATCTTCAAAAATATAAAAAAAAAATTTCTACCGGACCAAAAGGAAAAAATTTTATGACTGTTTTAAATTTAAATTTTTATGAAATTGCATTTAAATTCAATTTAAATATAAAATACTATATTATTATATACACATTTTAGACAAACATATTAACTCCGTTCAGCATTGTTACTCGTATACAATGATATCTATCATTGCATTAAAATTTAACAAATCCATTGTAATAATGACCTATTCTAGTACACTCCACCCCCAACTGTACAGCAAAGCGAGGCCCACCCGTTCTTTTTTAACATTTCGTTCTACTCACTTCGTCATATTAATTATTACTATTATTGTGTTCCGTACAAATATCCTTGTATTGCGATTACCTACGAATTCACGTTATCCACATTGAAATACGTCGTGTAATATTATTAGGGTTGTAAAATTTCATGATTTTTTCATGAAATATTTCATTTTTATGAAAAATATTTTTTTTATTTCCATGTGAATATTTTTAAAAGTTGGTTTATTGTATGAAATAAAGAAAACATGTAACATAGTTACATACTATATACATAATAATACACAAACATAGACATAGAAAAAACTAGATAACCGACTATAAGATAATATATTGAATATAAGTTATAACAAAAATATAATAAAATTAATACCAAAATACAAATACCATATAAATATATTATTATTAATTAATAATTTATAACCGTTGACCATTAACAGTATTTAGGTAGGGTTTTTAATTCGTAAGCCTTGGTTGATAAATGATACCTAACTGATAAGTTAATCAATGTTGTCTGTGTTTTATTAATATATTATTATTTCTAATCATCTATAAACACGTTTAAAAGAAAAAAAATATTTTTCATAATTTCATTGAAATATTTCAAGAAGAGTGAAATTTTCAATTTTGAAATATTTCAAATTTACAACCCTAAATATTACATTCATAATCTTATAAAAGTGAGATTTTTAAACAATAAACGCAACATATCATATGTATATACTCTACACCGAGTAGAGGTGGCTTGATCATGCAAAAAACTATGGTCAAAACTATGGGTGAGTGGTGGCCGGTGGGATAGTCATCGTTTATACATAAATTATTGTTAATGTGCTGCAATGTGCAAAATAATACATTGTTTTCTACAATCACTGTAATGGATTATAAACTTTTGATCATTTTCATCCTGATTTTTTTTTTTTTTTGTGGTAAAATATTAAATTTGTGCAGTGGTAAGTGAAATATTTGAGTCTTGCCCTGGTCATCTAAAGTGGTCAAACTGCCCCTGGTACACCGATGGGCTTAGCAGGAAACTTGTTCGCTATTATACAGTATTGTAGTCCAATGAATGAAATAGAATATATAATAATATTATAGGCATGGGCGCAACTAGGGGGGGGGCTTTTTTTTTCCCCAAATTTTCTGTACCGGTTTTTATAATATTGGTAATAATAAAACTTCTGATTTTATACCTAAATAATAATTTATTGACTGGTAAAATTGAAAATTATCAAAAATTGTTTTTCTAAGTTATTTTGAAATCAATGGTCAAAGGAAACATCAAATGTGTTTATTAAATTGACTTTATTACCTATTAAAATGTACCGTGTACACAATACGTAGAATCAATAGGTTTTATTTTAAAATTTTTGTGATAAAACAACTATTATCTTATAAGTATTAAGTTATAACAGTGCTGCAATGAGTAATGATTAATGGCCATGTATCATTGGTTTATTGAATTTTAATATCGTTTATAATGGCTTGCTTTGCTTAGGAATATCCAAAATCAAAATTTGGTTAAAGTAAAGTATCAAGAAAAATTCTTTTTTTTGTTATGTTTGCCGCATGTTTGCAAATAATTTTGGTTATACTGAAGATACATTTATCAAAACTGGGTTTAATAATTGGAAAAAAGCAAGTTCTTTAATTACTATTCTTATACTTATTACTCGTTTATTATGTAACGTCTATTACAATTGTTTTATTTTTTCAATTAAATTAATTTACAGTTATCATCAAAATTAATGTCTCATACTGGTACTAAAATAAATGTACAGAGTACTACAAGATTGTCTGAATATGTGTCCAGTAAGAAATCAGGATCTGTTGTATCAAAAATGTGTATAGCTAATAAAGTTTTAATAGAAAAAAATAATGACTAGCAAGAAACTGCATGATTACTATCAAACCTGATTTTGATATTAATGATATTAGCAAAGTTATCAAAAAACATGTTTATCGATATCTTTATTAGTTGTTATAAGTAGTAATAAGTATTACCATAAGCTCAGAAACTTGCAAATGATCATTTTCTTCTATGAGGCGTATCAAAAATTGGTTACGAATCAGTATGCTACATTGCTACAAGACCGTTTCACAAATTTAGCAGTATTGAATATCGAGAGAGATGTTGTTAACTCGTTAAATGATGAAGATATTTTAGAAGTGTATTATACTAAAGACAGAAAAATTTTATTAGTATTATTGAGTTGAATTTGTGTATATGTATCATTAATGTGTATTGTGGGGGAATAGGTGGTATGGGGGCGTAGCTCCCGCGGGTCTGGGTGGTCTTGATATTTTTAGCCCCCCTAAAATAAAAGTTCTAGTTGCGCCTATGATTATAGGTATATCTATATAGATAGAACTGCACCGCAAAGATCAAAACTCGTCGTAGTGTGCCCCAAAAATTTGGTTTCCCTCGATTTTCTGATAGATTCACATCATATAGTCCCATATTGACATTTTATGCTTTGCATTGGCACACAGAATCGAAAAGCGTTACAAAAAAGCGTTACGGAAACGCCCTGGTTACCACTGGTTACCTGGTTACCCCTGGTTACATGGTTACCCATGGTTACCTGAAAACATTGAATCATTTATATGTTTTTGGCTTCTATATGATTCAAATTAAATGGGAGAGTAATTGTTGGTGGAGAAAGTGGGAGATGAGTAACCTAGATGTCTGTTACCTACCCTGGTAACCAGGAGTAACCAGGCAACCAGGGTAACCGTAACTAGGTTTTAGTATAAATATGCGATAACAATATAACAATGTGGTACTTCATTGCAAGCTCGTATACAATATAATTTCCATCATTCATGTTTAAACCTTAGGTAACCATAACTGGTGGAGATAATCAGCAATAAAAATTACATTTTTATTTATTTTTTTTTTTTTGAAATCAGTTTCATATTACAATACATAATCTATCGTTTGTCCAACTATACGTACGTATGTAGAAAGTAACTATATATTATTTTGTGAGTATGGTTATTATCACGCTTTAGTTAGGCTGGTGTTCTCTAATGAAATGACCGTCCTCTCGCCGTACAGTCGTATATCGGAATTTAATGAAACATTACAACGTAATGCGAAATATTGGCCATAAATCACCGCATGTGGTATATAAGATTGAAAGTCGGACAAGACGATAACACCATCGCGCAAGTGCGTACAATATATACTTATATACGCGTATGGGTACGGATTATAATTATTATTATAAATACGGTCGCGCGAGGAATGTTGGCGCTTTCAAAAATCTGATCGCGGGCTATACACCCCCTCCGCTGCGCAATCGGGTCAGAAGTAGTGCCGGACTCGAGGTATCACAGAACAATATTACATACGTCATGCGCATCATGCATCCGGTCCGCCTTCCCACTGGTTCGAAACCATAGGACTCAGTGGTTTCCACTTAGTATGAAGCCACGGGCCCTTAACAAAAACTTAAATAGGTCCGGAAACCCCTTATTTACGAATACTTATACTTTTCAATTTTTTTTTGATTATGCAATTTTACATTAGTACCTTTTATTATTAACTGTCCACCTTTTTCGCGATAATCGCTAGTTTCAATAATGATAGGTCAAAATACTTGGAATTTCAAATCACTACGAATTTAGCTCCACTAAAATAAAATGAAAATATCACTTCGGTACTTCACAACCGTGGACCCCCTAATATCAACACGTGGACCCATGGGGGTCCGTGGATTACCAATTGGGAACCACTGCCATACATAATACATGAATGGATAGACCTCGTGTGAGACGGTGTCCCCGGCCGGAATGGCAGCAAATTGAGGTGAATTATCTAAATCAAATCGTATGTTGATGTAAGAAGTGCTGAAAGAAAAAAATAATTAGTCTCCCAAGTTTGGTCGACAAAGTTTGGTTAAATTATATCGTTGTTCATTAGTCTAAAAATTACACCTGCCCGGTAAAATATTTAACATAGAAAGAAGAAAAAATCGTAAATATGTTTCTAAATAGTAGTTGTATTGAATTATTTTTATCGACTACTGGAAAATAACACTAAAGATATTCCCAAAAATATATCTACGTCCTTATTACGTATCTTACGTATCTATACGTCCTTATTATTCATATTGATGACACGACGCTTGCAGCAGCGTTTTAATTATTCGTCAGTCAACATTTAATTTTCCCAAGAGCAACGTGTGTTTATTGTTGAACGATATTTTGTCAGTCTTTCTTATGATTGTGCGTTGTTGACGAATTCCGAGTGAAATAACCTCAAAAATATATTTCGTTATTTGTTTATATTATATGAACACACGAATGGGTAATTTAATAAAACCACTACATATTTATAAACACATTTTTTATTTTGACGTGCACGACTTTTCGATCGCCCTGTATTATGATGCGACGGTATATATATTTGACGTAAAAATCCGAAAAAAAATATTGTGCATCCGAACAATTATTTTTTATTCATGATCTACAAAATTGTAAGATAAATAAGACGTTTCTTTTTTGTTCGACACAAATTGGCCGCCCTAGGCCCGGGCCGAAATCCGGTCCTACCTATAATAAGTGTCCATATAAATTTCGCCCAAATGATATAATATATGATATAAGTTTGCCCAAGTAAGAGCCACTCGATTCATACAGTCGGTATATCGATGGTTTGCTACTATATACCTATCTATTATATTATATACGACCATGTGTACTAAAATAATATGTTTGTCGGTCACATCGTGATCAAAATATCTCATATTATATAGGTATGTTGGACTATCGCTCATCGATCGTTCGTTTTAATTTGAAATCGTTCGATATATATATTATAGTAGGCGGCGGCGGCGACCATCGTGTAATTACGCGTCTAATATTGACATAAACGCGAGTAATTTATCACTGCGATCCACCGCCCAAACACTGTTATATTATACACTGCACATCACGCGCGCGCACACAAAATGTAATTACCAAGGTTCAGATCATATAGCACTAAAAATTACCGAGATATGGGCTATTTCATAATCTAAATATTTATAAAATATGCAATATAGCATAATATAATATACTTATTATGAAAAATAGCAACGAAAAAAAAATAAACAATTTATTTTTATTCTTTTGTTTATACTTTTGAAAAAAATCATATCCATTTGGTAATTACATATGAATCAATATTAATTAACACATTTATAAAAAACTAAACGAACGTATTCGAAAATTTAAATCGAAAAACTGTTTTAATTCGAACCGTATGTGATTTATGAAAAACTTGAAATGAATAAAGTTTAACGCATATTGAATGGCATCAAATAGCACTAAAACTAAAGTAATAGCCCAAAATCGAACTAAAATGCTAAAATATGTAAAAAAAAAAAAGACGCAGCGTGTACAATAATTATTTCAAATCCTACGATTGCAAAACACTTATGTACAGCTTATATTTCACTATTTTCATCAACATTCTTGATAATTATTAGCAAATGCTATATTATATAGTATATAATCCGATCCTTGGCTATTATAATTATAATTCGAATAAAGTACTTCGGCGGATTGCGAATACGTGCGGTTTTCATCTCGACCTGTAGAGGTATGTATATACCATCGGCTGCGTAGAATATATAATACCTAATACAATGTTGTATCGACGATTTTCACGAAACATATCACGTATCGTCATGATGATGATGGTCAGCGCGAGAGTACCGACATGTGCGATGCACCGCGGTATACGAAATAACCCGTTCCGGGGTTTCCGCAAACGGGTCACCCCCTCCCCCCCGCGAAGGCACACATTTAACTACAATACGAAATATCCCGATGGGTTTTTTTACCCGGTTTATAATAATATTTATTACACCCGGTTTCCAACGACTATATACCATTAATAGTAGGAGGAGGAGCAGGGTGCGAGGTATACACGGGCCGTATAATATGTTATGCGGAGCAACTTAATTAGAAACGAAAAATTATATGTATAATTTACCGCGTCTTTGAAGCGGGCCAATATAATATAGTGTTATAGTATTATGTTATTATTATAATGGGTATATTATAATAATAACAACAATAATAGAAAATGGTAATAATAATAATATTATTGGTATTCTAAATCATTATGTGCGGTAATGTTTCGAACGAACGCATATAATACACGTCATATACATCATACAGAGTATACGTACTGTGCCGTTGGGCGGTTTACAGAGAAATTAACGACTAAAGATATGAGTACAACTGGACGCACCTAAATTCGATCGATAAACGCGGTTTTGCTCCGCCGCGATGACTGGTCAGGCCCATATACTGAGCGGCATATTTTGCAAGAAATTTAAAAAAAAATTCATATAAATATTTTATGCTTTTATATGTAACCGCGTAAACTAACACTATATAATATTTAATAAATATATTTAAAAAAAAAACACACAGTAATAAATCAATGAATTTGACCCATTGGTTAAATGTGGTATTCGAGAGTATTCTAGACTAATGATCAAACAACTTTACTGCAGTCGGTGAAGAACGTTGATATTATATTTTTTACGAATTATCAATAGAATAAGGAAGTATTAGAAAATCATTTTAGGAATTTTTTCGAAAAAATTATGTTTATTAAAAATGAATGATCATCACATGAACTAAATTCTCATATAACGCCCACCCTAATGCATAAGAAGACTGTAGTATTTAGTATATTTTACTTTCCACTCTATTCCCTCGAACAGTACCACGTATAGTAGGGTTCTAAATGGTGAGTATAGAACAAGCAGATGAAACGAGTGACCTTCCCCGAAAAAAATCACTAAAAACATTTTCCTTTATATCGTTATTGAAGCGATTAGTTTTTAAAAAAAAACAATATTAATAGATTTTTCTTTTCAAAAACATATCAATATGGGTATATAATACAATATTATACACACAATATACTATTCATATTTTTAAATTAAGTTTATTCTTTCCAAGATTTTTCCTAAACCGTTAGAGTTTACAGTTCAACTGTGTTACCTGTTGTGACATCAATGCGCAGTTTGGCCATTGCTTTTTTTTAGTCCGACTGCAATTTAACCTTATGTTACCAATCAGTAAGTCGATTAGGTTTATTTGCATTGCAAAATTTTATGCATTTCTCGCGAAAAACGATTTCTGCTGCACTGTAATTAATATATATGTATAATATACACACATGCATACGGAAGTGGCGAATTTACGGGGCGTTCATAGGGACTGGACCCCCCCCCAGACACCGATGTAATCTTATATATATATATATATAAATTAATTAATTAATTAATTTATATATATAAATTTTATATTTTTATCATACTAACAATAATAATCAATGGACGATGGATGTATATTACGGATCATATCTCATGTCTCCATGATTATTCAATAGACGCCGCATATAAGACTCACTTTGGGACCAGCATTCTTATAACAATATAACCAAATGAATCCTATAGGCAAAATGGAAAAAAAATTTATTATTTATTAATTTTGTTTTATTACATACCTACATATTTTACTCTTACAGGTATAATTAATATTATGTGTAATATAACGATAATCGTTGCGATAAATGTGAACTTTTATCTGGGATAAAGTTTGTTATACGTTATAAGGTATTAACAGAAACTAGAAATAACCAACACGAGCATTATTTAATTTTTAAATACCAATTTATTTCTAAATTATAACCAAATTTTCTACTATTTATTTTACAAAATTTGAGTCTTTTAACTGAAGTGTTGATAGTCTTACAACCAATTTTTTTAATGAATTTGGATACGTCCGGACCGTTCTAGACGATTTTGAGTTTAATAAGCGACTGAACCTTATATCCGTGAGTCTTATAAGTGACGTCTACTATAATTGAGTACCTGACACGCGATATACGCATAAACATAATTTACCACTGACCTACGGTATATTGTAGTATTGTGCCGTTCAGCGTTGCCAGTTCTATTGAGTCGGTAATATTTAATTATGCATTCATTTCCATCTCGTAAGTTATCACGCCTATGCTCCTAACACTATTTTACTCGTAGTTTTAAATTATTATTCTTTGTTATCAGCTTACTACGGCGAGCGATTTTTATGGTCCACTCGTGATGAGACTGATATTATATTCCATATTATATCACGTTTATGGTTGGTTATGATGGGACGAAAACGAGAAAAAATGGTTTGCAGAAGGTTTTTGATGCACATCTCATGTTCGGACACAAAAACGTTGATTATAAAATTCTCAATTACGTGCACTGAACGATACTATGGTAGAGCAAAAACCATCGAAGTCTCCGAAATAGGAAAACTGCAGTTGTATCTTGGTCGACATTTTCACGTGATCTTGACAATAATAACAGTTTTTCGTTTACTTTTTTCAATGAACTGGACCATATTTACCCAGATCGGATAAAAATAAAAAAATATGTTTTGTTCCTTGTTATTGCGGTTATTACGTTTTCGGCATATTTTCCGGGTTATAATGTTATTAAGAATACGTCATAACCGCGTATCTATATAGTATATACATTATACCTACAGTATATTCGGTACTATCAAGATGTAAGTATTGTCGTATATGCCAGTACTAAAAATGTTTTTATTATCAGCAATATGATATAATAGCTAATGAATCAATTGAGCTGAGGAAGCGTTTTGTAAATTTATATTAGACGGCCAACTTCATAACGAGTGGAAATGGGGTTAGTGTCTTGGGTCGAGGTACTTACGTATTATGTGTATTGCGACCCGAGAGATGCACTAATTTTATGTTTGTTTTTATTTGTCTTTATTATACTGTGATTATATTTTATTCTATGCGATTTGTTCAAATATAATATTTGTTTTGTAGAACTACGTTACCCTCGAAAGACCGGTATGCGACAGTATGAATAATTTGTGTGCGGTGTCATGCGTATAGAGGTAAATAAAGGTGGTTATAGGATTTATGGCCGCTAACCCTAAACGATCGACTGATAATAAATTAACAGTACATAAATCAATGAAAAATTTGACGTTATTGTTTTTTATAGTTCACTAGCAAATGTTACTAAATACCAAACCGCATGCACTTTGTTTCTCGTAATCTATATGAATATATGATCATTACAATATTATTATCGTAGTTATACTACCGTGCACGTGAATAATATTAATTTTATTACCGCCGCCGAGTCGCATCATAGATAGCGCGTTCGCGTAAAGTCCACTCTCGCACGTCACACCGTGCACTAGTCGGTTGCTTTTGTGGAACCGTGACGGGATCGTACATAATAATATGTATTTGAAGACAAAAAAAAAAACATGGTACTTACGGAATAATTAAAACGAAATCTTATCAATATTATTATTATTATTGAGTAATGTCATTAGGTCGTACTTTATAAAAGGTGTAATGTTGATATTATTCATTTATTCCTCATTAGTCATTATAGTTATTACCCTATAGAAGTCAAGAATCTATACTCTACAGCAGTGGTTCCCAAACTTTTTTTCCTGTTGACCATTGTTTCCTAACCTTTTTTTACTCAACGCCTCTTTTAAATTTTAAAAATCTCATACCACCCCCTCCCCACCCAATCAGTTTTTTTAAAAGATTAACATTTTATTTTTTAATAAGCCATTTAATTAATGAAAAAGTATAATTTCACATTTGAATACTATAATTTAGTATCCGATAATATAATTATTTATATGTTATTTAAGTATCTATAAATATTATACCTACATCATTCTGTATATTACATTTGGTATTTTAAATTAGCTTTTATTTGCAATCAGTTACAAACAATAAAACCGTAGATGATAGATGAGCGACCCCTTAGAAAAACGCCCCCTTCAAAATAAAAAATGGCCACAAGGAGACGATAGTGCCCACGTTGGAAATCATTGCTGTAGACCATTTAAAAAGTTTTTTCAGTTTTTCATACACCTTCTAGTAAAGGATTTCTATAAATTCTACACCAAAGTGTTTTCGAAAGTTGAAACTATTATACTATACGTACTCACTAGGGTAGGAGTTAATCGAGAAGTGAAAAATTGTTTTTATTCATGCCTTATTTATTAGGTAACGAAATTTAAATTATTTATTTCGGTTTTAAATTACAAAACGACAAAAAAGAAAATGAAATTCAAATAAAATAAATTTACAAAAATAAATTCTTTACAAGAACGATGAGCCTGACGCTTTGACGGTTTTTTTTCCAATGATATCGACCCCTATGGAGTCGGAATCGATCACTGGGACTACTGTCGATATAGAATATTTCGGGAACCCCTGCTCTAGAGCAAAGGTTTTCACGTGCTTATGCATGTATATTTTTTCTCCTTGAAATTGTGCTAAGCAATAGGAATACGTTCAGTAAGCGAAATATTCAAATATATTATTATATATTTTCATCGCAATGTTAATAGAAATTGTATATGTTTACAGCCGTACATCGATTTTTCAGATCTTCGTTTACATTTTTTTGAAACTGGACCTCATCATAAGTACTGTAGGTAGTTTTGAAGAATATTTCCGCATTTGAGCTTTACGTTTGATGTTATTAATAATAGTACCAACCGTTAAATAGATTGTAGATTATGCGATCATTAACTACAGTATAGTTATTTTATTTGGTAATTTTATCAGAAAAAATAAAATAAAAATCGATGTTGAGATTGTTATTGGTAGATATAAATTGGGTACCTATCACATGTTTTAATAACTTTTCGTTTGCAAATGCATACAACGTACGTCTTCTGGCGAATAGAAAATACTGTGTATTACGTAATATGGACAGCAAAATATTACTGTCAGCTAATACCTGCAAAGCATAACATTTATATTTACTAGATAATTGTACATGTACACACTATATAAAAGTAGTCATAAATCGATTAAACGCTAATCGTATACACGCACGTCATTTATCATAATTTTATGATTTTATATTACGATTTTCCCGGTAGAGTCCGCCGTGTTTCATTTATAAAAATATATAACTTGAGTACAATAAATAATAATACTGAAAGTCTGTAAGGCTCTAGACATAGTACTGTAGGTACGTAGTATATAACTATGACCACGATAAACCATCACAGATAATTTAATTTACCCAAAGGTGTATCGAAAACGTTTGATATAACTTAAAACACAACGGCATTTTTACTCTCAATTAGTGAAAAATAATTAAAATTGACCTTTTTGCGTATTATCGAAAATTTTTTATTTTTTTATTTTTATTTTTATTGATATAAGCACCTTTGTAGGCTTAAGTACAATTTAGTAATACGTTTAGTACAAAGTTATGAACATAATATTAATATTAATATGTACAATTTTAAATAATAAAAATATAATACAATATATTAAATTAAATAATAGCATAACTTAAGGGAAGATAATAACCACATATTAAGGAGACCAAGCTTACAAACTATAAATTTCGATTATAAAATAGGTCCATATTACTCAGCTCATTACATTCTCGAGCAATGTAATCTTGTGGATTATTATATCCAAATAAGGTACGATGAAATTATATTGAAAATGTAGAATGATGCCGCGAATTATATTGGGGACATTGAAATTTAAAGAATGCAATAAATTCAGACAAAATATATCGCCATTTATTAATTTGGACATAAAACGAATATCTATAGAATTACGTCTAGAAGCAAGATAATCTAAATTCAAACTGGCTTGGATTGATGATAGAGACGTTGAGACTGATGTTTACGACAACAGTTACGTGACAAAGTAATTTTCTCTTTTACCAAATTAGACATAAAAATTTTCTTTGGACCCGCTCAAGCGATTCAACAGGTCCAATTTGTGTAGAATTCCAAAGAACAGAAACGAATTCAAGAATTGGTCTCACTAATGAGATATATAAAGTTTTAAGACAAATTTCGTTGTTAAATTCTTTTGTATTGCGAATTATAAAACCAAGACTTCCGAGTGCTTTTGAGCATAAATATTCAATATTAGGAGAAAATGATAAGTTAGGCTGGAATACCACCCCAAGATCACTACACGAATCAATTTCTATGAGTTTTTCATTATTAATAGGAAAAATTGAATTTAGATTTAGTACAAAAAAATGTCATTTTAAAGCATTTAGTTGTATTAAATTTAAGACCATTAGAACGGCACCAATCACTGACTCTGTTTTGATCATTTTGGATTAAATTAGAGTCATCAAATGAGGAAACATTGGCAAAGATTTTCAAATCATCAGCAAACAATAAGTATTCACAAAATTTAAAGCAATTAGTCAAATCCATTAAAAAGATGGAAAACAGCAAAGGTGATAAGTGACCTCCCTGGGGCACACCTGAAGGGACTGGAAAAATATCAGATAAAATCCATTGATTTTTACTTGTTGTGATTTATCAACTAAATACGGGCTAAACCAAGATAACTATGGATCCTGTATACCAAACAGGCGTGCGAATAAAAGATTATCTATAAAATAAGTTATTTCGGTTCGTAAATGTAAATGAAACACATTTTTATAAACATTGATATTATAATTATTAAATATTAAACTGGTGTATGAGAGCTTGTAGTATGCTGATAATGTTTAAATGTATAACAAGTAAAAAAAAAAAACGGGTGGGCCTCGCTTTGCTGTACAGTTGGGGGTGGAGTGTATCTCCTTTATAGGATAAGTCATTATTACAATGGATTTATTAAATTTGAATGCAATGGAAATGCGTATTTTAACAACTGGTGAAAATTTCAAGTTTCTGCGACTTATACTTTTTGAATTATAACAAATATTTAAAACCGTTTGACCATAAATTGCTATTTTATGCAATTTCGTAAAAATTTAAATTTAAAACAGTCATAAAATTTTTTCCTTTTGGTCCAGTAGAAATTTTTTTATATATTTTTGAAGATTAGCTTATGGACAAACTAGTGTCAAAATTTTTAACCTAAAGTATAAACAGAAAAAATATTATGAATTTTTATCTACAAAATAACTTGCAAATTATAGTGATTTTGACATATTTTATACAAATTTGAGCTTTATGAGCTTATAAAAAAAATTTGAGTGAAACGATCACCGTTATTTTCTATTAAAGATAAGTTAAGCTTATTATAAATATTGTATTAAATTTTCGAGAGTTTTTGGCCAGCCAATTAAATTTTATAGGTGTTTAAAAAAAAAAAACTTACAAAAATCGAAAATTTAAATTGTTTATAAATAAGTCAAAATATTTCAAAATACTTTGAAAACTTAACCGTGTATAGAGAACACCAATATAAAGGTTTGGTGAAAATTTTAAGTTGCTGTGGTTTTTCGTTTTTAAGTTAGAGCATTTTAAAAAAATGTAGTTTGTAAAAACGTGATTTTGCGTAAAATTTCCCGTTTTTTTCGTAATTTTTTTATCTTTTTTTTCGATTTTTTAAAAAAAGGATTGAAAAAGTTGAATTTTTGACTTGCCCAAGTACCATCTACATTTTATTTCCTATCAGAGAAGTTGTTGTTTAAGAAAATCGAAGCATTTTTACTACCAAAAATCGTGTCCTCAGACACAAAAAAAATAAAAATAAAAAAAAAAACACACATCATTGTAAAACCAATAGATTCCATCACTCCGTTCAGAATCTAAAATAAAACGGATTTTTAGCTATCCAGAAAAGTATACTGAATATGACATTATATGATCACCGCATATGCTATATATATATTTGCAGCATACGACGTAATGTTTGGTCGTATCCATATGAAGCAATCTCGTGTGTTGGTATATAGAATTATGATTGATTTCTTGAAGAGCGAGAAGCAATCCTAAAAGGTGCAGCAGCATTGTATACAAACTGCTGTGTATTTTTTTTCGATGTTTTAATTTTCAAGCGATTTATGATGGGTACGCATACGTGAAATATTACAATTTAGAAAAACGCACAGCTAAAAATTAAAACAGCTAACAAAACACAGATAACGTTCTTCCCAATATGTGATAATGATAATAATATGTCAGTTGACGCTCATGTTAAAACTATATCAGCACAGCGTTTGAACTAATGAACGCTAATTGTTATAACATTATACATATTTGCAAGACGGAAACAGCACGTGCGAGTGTGGCGCCTCTTAATTAAGCGTTGAAATAATAGTACGACAATATTGCATTTAAAATCATGCGGTACCGTGAATATAATAGGTACCTATATATTTATACATGCCATTTGCCGAAACGTATAATACGTTTATGAATGGTTATACATTTTTTTGGAATCGTGTTGTAACCGAAGAAACATATCCAAGTATATATATATATATATATATATATGATAACCAAAATTGAGGTCTTTTGAAAAATTCGAAAACATTACATCAAAAATTGGTCGGGGAAAAAGTTTTATCAATGTGTAACACTGACGAGTGTAATTTTATGTAATACTTTTCTTTTTTTCATAAAAAAAATACATACTTACCATAGTTATTGATGGCTCTAATAGAAATAACGTGGGTTTCAATCGATATTTATATTCTGTTTTACCATTTTAAATAACATTAACATGTTTTGAATAAACCAATATTAAATAATATATTGTAGGAATTTTGTTTGCTTTTATACGCGTATTTTTATATCTATAAATATAATAATATATGAGATATAAATGATTGTCTGTTGTAAAATAATATATATTGTTATAAATAAATATGAATACCTACTTTAGGGCTGATGTAACATGGACGTAATATTATTGTATATTGTTCTATTTGCTTATAGACTATGCATATTTACACTTCGATTTTAGTAAGTTATTTTGAATAAAAACTTGGTCGTGGTTTGTTTTGTGTCTTCTTTTAATAAAATCACTACTCCGTCACACATTAATCATTTACAGATTAATGCGCGTATATCGTGAAAATACATTGATTTTGCGTACATATAAACCGTCGGCAGGCAGTCGTCCCTGTCACGTTTTAAACAAAACAAACAAGACAGTGTGTAGAAAAAATATGATTCGTGACACTGTCTCTGTCTATCATACGCGAAACATAGGAATTTAGATGCTTTCTATTTCAAACGTACCGATTGATCAATTAAGGCGATAAGAATTTCGAAAACTTTTTTAAATTCTTCATTTAGCCTACTCTATTCTGAATTTCCCATTTTTTTGATTTTGTCTCCCAAAATTTCCCAAAATAGAAACAAACAAATTGAAAACATAAAAATTCATCAAAAGTAAATTTTTAAGGTATGTAAAGTACAAAGTTTAAAAAATGTGAGAAAGTCGATCTAAAGTAGACTTCAAAATGTAATAATAATAATAATAATAATAATAATAATAACCACTAATCTTGTGTGTAAATATACCAGTACAATATAAGACGTCAGATTACAAGAACTGAATTGAAAACAACGTCATGTTTAAATGTTTAAGAAATCGATTGGATTTAATCATTACCATACCTGTTCTGCACTTATAGTGTTTTAATGTGTGGTGTACAGGACGTAGATACGTCTGTATACGTGGTCCAAATGCATAATTGGATACGCAGAGCATGATATTACAATATGAATTCAGTGATGTTCCCATCAATTTTGTCGAGAGTATACTATACGCCAACGAGTCTCTCAATATGACAATATTTATGAATTTGTGATTGATGATGATACGGTGATGATATATTTTGTGAAAATAGATGGGTGTCAATATTAATAAAAAAAATTTAAACTGTAATGAGCCGATCGTTTGAAGTAAAAAATTAATATCCATTACGAAATATGTATAATGGCACTGTTAAATTAGTCGTTATATATATTATATTTTATATTTCTTTGCGAACTACTCAAAAGTATACGCAGTACATAGATACGCGAGAATTTTTCAAAATAAAATCGAGAATATATGTATAATATTACACCCTATGTGGAACATATAATAACAAATAATAATATTACAACACACTGCGGCAGTGTCGGAAACATATTATAATGTGCCTATACATAGGTGTATAAGTTGCACTGTTATAATATTACAGATTATTTGCATGTAGTATTGTCTATATACTCCTCCCACCAACCTCCTGTCGGTCGAGTTAGCGCTTGCGGTTCCGTCGAAACGTCCATAAATTATTATTTACAATAATATTATAATATTATAAATATACACGAGCGCATCACGAATAGATGATAAGGAAAATCATGACGGTAACAATAATAATAATAATCCCCTTCCGAGTAATCTATCATCCTAGGTATACGAAAACCCAGATTAGGGACCGAATAAATAAGCCACGGATTGTCGGACCGGCCGGTAGTCATCGATTAGACGCGGAACACACGTTCGCCGAGCTGCGCCCGATAACAAAAGCGTGACGAGATAAGGTTTTTTCTTTCTTTTTTCTGTTTCTTTATTTTCTGTGGTTGAACGCTTCAGTTACCGAAAATGTCCGAAGACGCCGTCATCGTAGCGCCGACCAAAAAACACACGGGCACCGTGAGTATTTAGAAAAAAAAAACATCATATTAACATCGACGGCAATCCTCGGCGTTTGCCTTTTGAGATGCATTACGCAACATGACGGGTTTTCTTCTGATTTCAGGTCATCTTCTTGCACGGGCTCGGCGAAAACGGGTACGTAAAACGTTTATTATCCTACCGATGTTCGCAACCGTACAACACTGGCTGGTGTAGTCATCGATGTATAGGACTTGCGGGACTTTGTATGTAGGCTCACCGCGGCTGTCGGTTCCTTCTCCGTATGATAAACCGTGTTTGTAATGATTTTTTTTTTTTTTTATTCACATTCAAATCGTGTTTACTTAGTCACCGGAACATTTTTATTAGTATTGTCCAAAGAGGTTGTGTGTGTGTGTGTGTGTGTGTGTGTGTGTGTGTGTATGTGTGTTTGTTGCAATTTGTATAACCTGTAAATGAAAACGCTTACCGGACTATTAATTCGTATGACGAAACAAATCTCAGTAATAATTATTAAAACATGTATTACAGTCATGTACTTATAATATGTAATTAATATTATGACTGCAAGAGAAGAGATTAATCGCGCATGTAAGTGTGCATTTCTAAAGTGTACACTTTATTTTTATATTTATATTTTAATTGGGTCCAAGGGTTTTGTACGAGAAGTAGTTTGTACATATTATTATATGTATAAACGATGTATATATACGTACATATTTATATTTGTATAGTGATTTATTCAACGGTTCGGTAGCGAATTGAGCGAGAAGAAAAAATATTATTTTAACTAATAATCAGCTCTATAGTGCGGTTAAATATAATAATTATAATTATTTTAAAAAAAAATTTCTCCTCAGCTCGTATAAAATGTTATTCCACATCGTGCATAAAATATGGTATTCCGCGGGTAAATTACAATTATTATTCTAACACACCAAAAATCGAGAGAAAAAATATGCTTCATTATATTTTCATTAATTTTCTACGTAACGCTACAATCATTTTACCAACCAAATGTTTTCAACTATTGTAGGTTTTATAATATCGTTTTCATTTTTGTTGTACATTATACACTTTTTTGTGTGCTTAGTATATAATAATGGCCCAAATGTTAACAATTTTATCGATGTTTAGATTGGTATAGGTTTATTTATTCAAATAAATATATTTAATATTATTTTCTTCGATGTTCCATTGTTTTTCTCAGCGATTAATTTAGATTTTTCCAACCAAATAGGTTTCTAGATGTAATAGATTTAGTTTATGTACACATTGTATTGTTTTCATTTTTTAAAACCTCTCTGTGTGCTACGACCAAAATAACTTTTCAAACTAAACGGTTTTATACAGTAGTCTTCTAATATTAATGCAAACTATAAATAATAAATATTATTTAGATGCCGCAGACGGTGCAAACACTGCTAACGCATATTTGTTATATATTCGAACGGTGTTTGTTCAGTTTGTTGATAATATTATGTTTGTGCTAGTTTATTTTATTGCGAAAAAATCGTTAAAGAAGTAAAGAAAAAAACCTTATTTAAATATAGTTAATTATGACTGTTAAACAATTTCCCGAAAGCAAATGTCTACAGTCTAATATATTTTTTATCCAATTGTACTTTTGCAATAATAAACTTTTTTCCACTAACTTATATACAAATTTCTGTTTTGACATCATGACCAATTAATTTATTATAATTTAATGTAACTCACAAGTTACTTTAAACGAAAATCAAATATTTTTCAAAATATAATGAATTGACTTTCATATATCCTTGATTTATAAATTATTTAATTGTTTTTTTGAACTCATGTGTGTAATCACAAGACCTTTGATGCTATTAAAATATGAATAACCTAGTAGTATTAATTATTATTTTTATATTAACACAGATAGTACTAGCTACGATTTTTACAATGTAATGCATATAAAAATATAACTAATAACATCAATATATATATATATATATATATATATATATATATATATGACGCGTTAAAGAAAAATAAAATATGATTTTTTTCCAAAACATAATATTATATTTATCGGTATCTCATATTTGTGTTATACAACATTCCAAAGCTCGAATCGCGCTGCGTATATTATACCGTTTAAGATCTGAACAATGTTTAAATAAGTCTCACACGTTATTATGTGACATTATACGTATAATCGCGTGATCCGTGTTTATCGTTTACTTTGAATTGTAGTACAGGCTCGGTCAAGGAAAATGTCTTAGCTCTACAGTTTCGCGCTGGTCGGTCGAGTCCAAAATAAAGCGCGCCAAGGTTCAATAATTCATTCGTAACTGATGACCATGTAGGTTAAGCATGAACGAAATGTGCTGTGCTGATGCTTGTGATCAGCTAAAAAAAAAAATGTATAATAAAAAAAAAAAAAATCATCCAAATTGGTGTATAATAATATGAGAGAATTGAGAGAACGGACTTTGTTTTGTGCATATTTATATCAGACTCAATATCGAAACCAACACAAGTGCGTAATTTTGTTCAATGTCATAGTTTTAAAAATCAATTATCATAATACTTGCGTTATGGTTTCGTTTATTATGGCACTGCAAAATTATTATCGATAATTCGCCGTCAGTATACGGTTTAATCTGATGCACTATGTACCGCTCGATCGTATAGGCTAGGTTAACCATATAGGTGTTTTATTTTATGTGGAATTTCTTTTTTTCAACCGATATAATACCGTGTGCCTAAATAATTATTATAATTAAGCTTATGACTTTGAATCTCACGGGGTTAACGACAATGAGTATAACGCGAAAAACTGCGAACCGTGTTCAATTATTATTATAATTTATAAGTATTACAGAGGTGTATACTTTATACTGAACAATTATTATTATTATTGTATTTATCACGGTACGACTGCCCGAAATGCCAAAACGTTTTTCGCGTAGTAATGTTGTTTTATAACAATATCGTATCCGATATGTATTCCATTGACTCATCTTATTAATATGGTACATACAACTTAAATAATTAACGAAATAAATTGCAGCATGTCTATTGTCTATACGTATTAATAATACTCTATTCAAACACATTAATTAATTTAGTCTTACACTTGAGCATGCCATATGTTAGGTTAGTTTAGGTTAGGTTAGGTTAGGTTAGGTTAGATTAGGTTTGGTTAGGTTAGGTTAGGTTACATGGCACTTGTAACTGACTCTTAATAATAATAATAATAATAACAACAACAATAATACTAATGATAAATATTAATAATAATTGAGGTTGGTTGTTTCATGGGATAATACTATGCTATATACGTCAGGGGTGTCCGATCTTTTTTTACGGAGGAATTGCTTCGGAATCACGACACAAAAATGCTTGAAAATGCATACATATAAAATTTAATCGAAGATGGATAAGAATTATTTTATTATTTTATATTGTATTTCAATATAGTTGTAATAAATAACACCCGAAGAAACAAATGTAGTATATTGTTTAAAACTTGATAAATTATTTTTTAAATAGGAGATTATTAATTTAAAATCATTACAATTTTTTCAAAACATATGTTAGCTTGGTGGGCCAGTTAAAAAACCTAGACGGGCCGTAGATTGGATACCCTGTACAGCAAAGGTCGGCAATTAATTTCTATTGTGGTCCAGATAATTTAAAAAGAAATTTCGAGGGCCAGAAAATTTTTTTATTTTAAAGCGTATAATCTGTAAGCTAATTATTAAAAGAAGTATGCTTACGGAAATATAAAATCTAGCTTGACATAGGCAAGTGATAAAAGCAGCCACCCAATGGCGACACTTTATAGTATGATTTGTATTAGAAAACACTTAATTTTATCATTAATGTATTTATCCTAAAATTCTACCTATCTATATTCCATATTTCTAATAACGAACAGAAAACTAGCAAAATATTTCTGGCGGTCCAATTGTTTCCTTTCCGCGGGTCGCCTATTGCTGATCCCTGCTATACAGTATCATAGTGAAAACTGTCTAATCTGGACCCTGAATAAAACAGAAAACTATCCAATACGGAATTTTTCTATGATCCCTGCATGTTCCTATTGTTTTGTATAGACGTTGTACCTCAGTAAAACGGAACCTTCCTAACGCAGAAATGTAACGATTTTGTAGGTCCATTGAAAAAAAAACCTTGCATAAGCCAGAAATACGGCAATATGACATATGAAACTATATATGATTTTTGAAAAAACTAAATGTTTAAATTTAATTCCTAACACTATTTCACTGTATGTATAAATTATTAATAAATTTGTAGTACAATAAGTCTATAATTTTTTTTTTTTTTTTTATTAGATTAAACATAAGATATTCCTAGCCTTAGGCTATCTATATCTATGGATATTTGACAATGAATATATAATTTTTAACATAAGCCTATAATTAATATAGTATTTAAACTGTAAGTTATACAAAGTAAAGAATTAATAAATTAAGTTTATTATGTATTAGTTTCTAACTGAAAAATAAAAATTATAAATATTATAAATTAATTGTGTAATGAAAAATTGACAGGAATTTATAATCCGGAAGTTTTCTGTTTTATTCAATAAAGCGGAAAACTGATTAAAGCGAAATTTTTGGTTGGTCCCATTAGACAATTTTCACTGTATTATAATTTAATCACATTATTCGTTTATGATTATAGGGATATATGGAAAAATAGGCTGGCGAAAATGGTCAAGCCCAACATCAAAGTGATTTGTCTTAACGCGTAAGTATCTAAACAATGTTATAACATAGTGATAGTATATTATCAACTGCAGCGCGCTCGTATTTATTCTATCCCGTCAAGGGCTGCACCGGAAAGGAGACGCGATCGGATTTTCGTGAAAAGAAAAGGAAAAATAACTATAATATCCGTATACTTTAGTTTATGGGAATCGTAACGTATTGCCGGTTGTGCAATAAAGAATCTGGAAATACAAGTTTTGTTTTGTTCATTTTTTTCCACCCGGTTCGATGGCGTCGTCATCGTTGCCCTAACGGTTCGGACGATCGCGATTACACAGGAGAACGGCGTACTATACCAACATTCGGTCGCCGCAAGTTGTTGTTTCTCGTCGAAACGCAACGAGAAAAACATAATTGCGGGAAATATTATACGTAAAAACTGGTCCCGGCACGTTTGTACAAAACAAAATATATTGTCGTCGGGAGTTTTATTTGTGCACCTTGTATCGCAGAGGAACAAGCGTAGTAAAGTTTCCCATCACGTAGACACAGTGATACATACATGTAGACATATTATAACTCGCGCACGTGGTATGCGTGTGTCGAAGACCGCAAGTCGCGCAGACACTTCGACGCTGAAACGGTTTTGTTTTATTTATTTTTTTATTTCGAATCTCTTCTCGAACGGCACCGCGAATTATCGCTGGGAAAAACGTCGAAACGAACTAAGATAAATCTACGCGAATATCATGGTACAAATAATAGCTATAAAACATTCTCGTTCAACACCACTGAGCCACGGGGTGAGTGAGTGGAAATCAGAAAAGATCTGTAATTACCGATCAGAGGACCGATATTGACACGTAATGTATAGGTTATGTATAGTTATCTAACTGATAATGTGCAATTTGATTAATTTTTACTGAAAAATTAATGTTTATAGCTTACAAAAATATACATTAGTTGGGTAAAGGTGAGTTGGTTTAGATATTTGCTCCTCAAGACTCAGTATCACATAATTGCATATGAAATACATGTCCATGAAGTTGGCCCACCGACTGTGAAAAATTGTACTGCCGTCAGTAAAATTTCAATTGTCTCTCAGTGATTATAAGTTCGTCAACGTGGACGTAGTTAACTACGGGCAGGATGGGTTACAGCGCTCTCGAAATTCAGTGCATATTGCAGTCTGCATTCCCCAAGTATTATCTGTAAAAAAAATTATAAAACAATCATCATTAATTTTTTAATGTAATTTTGTCTTTCCACCCTAGAAAAATTACTGGGGGACGCCTATTAAACAGGAAATTCTATATGATATTACCCAAGAGAAACAGGCCATGGGAAGTATACATCCCCCACCTGGGCGTCCCCAGGGGGGCAATACGCGCGAGGCCCCACCTAAAATTTTAAATCTGATTTCCCAAGTATTACCTGTGAAAAATATATGTATAAAATGTATAATGTATACGTATAATATTCGTTAACTTTTTTAAATAATTTTGCCCCCCACTCCTCTAGAGAAATGACTGTGGACGCCTATAATCCCCCATATTAACCCCCCCCAGATGAGAACGCCCTGTGTATCGTCACATATAATATTGTATAAAATACTCGCATATATATATATACATACACCGAATGTATCCCTCAGGCAGAAGATACCGCTGACGTTGAACAAAGGTTTCCCGACGACCGCGTGGTTCGACCTGGCCTCGTTGTCCGAGGACAAGATCGAAGACGAGAAGAGCATCATCAGAGCCATGGACCAGTTGCACGCCATCTTGGACGCGGAAATAGCGTCGTCCAAAGTGTCGGCCGTCAAAACGGTGCTGGGCGGTTTCTCACAGGGCGGCGCGCTGGCCATGTACTCTGCGCTCACCTACCACAAGCGGCTGGCCGGCGTCTTCGTCATGTCCAGTTGGCCGGTGCTCCGGCACACCATGCCCGAAGTGAGTGATGTGCCACTTTTATCATCTTGTCGAAATTTTTTACTCGTTTTCAAGCTGTTTTTACGGGCGTGTTTGGAATTTCGATTTTTTTAATAATTATCGTTCATAAAACGAAAAAAAAATGTGCTGCGATAAAATAGTTGACAATTCAATATAGAAGATTCCTTCATAAGTGGCTCTTGCTGTCGATCGAAAATTATGAAAATACATAGGTACAAATGTTTTTTTTATAAGCGTTTAAAGAGCAAATAATATATTGTCATTACGTTACAATTTAAACATTATAAAATAGTATATAACAGCATTTCTTAACCTGTGGTCCACGATACTCACGTCACGGGTCCTCGACAGTCTTAAAGCTTTCCAGTATTGAGCCCAATGTTTAAAAGCATGTGTCTCAAATGTATCGCCAACCATCATATAAAATAAATAAAAATTGAATTTTAAGAATATTGAAAATAAAATAATTTATATTAAATTTTTATGAAAAATTTATTGGTGTGATATAAATAATTATAAACGTGTAAGTTTTGTTATGTCTACTTAATATTTAATTAATAATATAAAATAATTATCATAATTTTGGTTATAAATTTATGATAATATGAAATGTTTTGTAAAATAAATCTATTAAAAAAAAAAAAAAAATTGATAAATCATTGCGATTTCTGAAAATCTTTCATCAGGTGTGATCTACAACAGGTTGAGAACCGTTGGTATATAATATATGCTAGACTAAGGTGACCATTTTGTGGAAGAAAAAAAAATTACACTACCCTTCTCAAAAAAAAAAATCTCTCAAATATACAAGTACATGGTAACTGTAAATAATATAATACAATAATTTTTAAAAATATTACTGACAAAAAATAATTTACTTAATTACTTTTTTATTATTAAAGTATTTAGCAATAAGTACAAAAATTTTGCACATCTATACTGATTATTATTTTTTTTTACTATAAATAAGAAAAATATGCTATCAGCTATCTTCACTTTTTAAGAATTTAATAATTATTTTTTCTACACAAATTTACTTTTTTTCTTTTACAAATAAAATAAAATTACGAACAACAATATATGGAAATGACGAGATTAAAACGGGACTGTTTTCTAAAAACGAGATAAATAGCGTCCCGTTTGAATTTTTCCGAGACAACGGGGCATGATTATTAAAAAAAAAAGCAATTTCATTTTAAACGGGACGCATACCATGTAAAGTTTGGTCGCATCCATATGAAGTTTGTGTGTTGGTTTATAGAATTGGGATTGATTTCTTGAAGAGTGAGAAGAAATCCTAAAAGGTACAGTGGCATTGTATATCTGCTATATTTTGTTGGATGATTTTTACGAATTTCCAAGCGCGAGTTATGTGACTTACGTATATGTGAAATATTACAATTTAGAAAAACGCATTGCTGAAATGAAAATAGCTAACAAAAAACAGATAAATTTTTTCCCAATATAATAATAATATGTCAGTTGATGCTAATATTAAAATTATAACGACACAGCGTTTGAACTATTGAACACACATTTGTGTATTTCCAAGACGAAAACAATACGTCCGTATACTCGGTTAAGTGTAGCAGCTGTCGTAATAATTGTGTACAACACACGATCTAAATATTGCTACGTAACAAAAAATTTACGCAGTAATATTCTATGCTTGCTTTTTGTTCTCAATGGGTTTTTTTTTTTGTTTTATTTTGACTTTAACGTTATTTTCATTTTGTTTTCAAGGCAGCCATCAGCAACACAAACACGCCGATGTTACAGTGCCACGGCACTGAAGATCCGGTCGTCTATTACAGATGGGGAACAATTTTGGCCGATCAAATGAAAGCGATGAACCCAAAATTCGAGTACAAGAGCTACGAGGGTTTGATGCACACGATCAATGACCAGGTAACGTGTCTTTGTAATCATGTGATCAGCATTAATTACTGTCATAATTACTACCCATTTTATACTATTGTTATTTTCATAATGTATTTAATTGAATATCTTGATATAATTTTAATAATTATCAAACGAAATGACAAAATCCGATATTATTAAAAAAAAAAAAAAAAATCGGTACCTAAATTGCACAAACAAAAACTTAAGTTTTCATAATTTTTGCAGTAAAAAATAAAAACTATTTTTGGTATTTTTATTCAAACTTTAATGACGTTTGAAATTTAAAATACGAACAGATACCTATAGAAAATCGATAATAATGAATTCACATTCCATGGGTTATAACTTATACGATTTCGTTTACAATTAGTCACAAATTATATCGATAGGTTGAGACAAAGTTCAAATAACTTTAGAGCATAATAAATAAAATTATAAATTATATTGGCGGATTACGCATAACATAAAGTGCTTTTTTTCTTGGCATGTCTGAGATTAGACCATAATAATAATCACACATCGCGTGTCAACTGTCACAATGTTGAGGTACAATTAATGACCACGAATATCTCTATAGCCACACCCAGCAAAAACTGGATATTTAAATAAATATATTCAATTTTGTCCGATTAAAAATTGGGCATTTCATGTGTTGTAATAGTAATTAGCCATAATTATTATACTAATACGATAATTATTATGTTTGTTATGTTGTACACAGGAATTGGCTGACGTCAAAACTTTCCTCAACAAAGTATTGCCGTGAGAAAGAAAATTAAATCAATTAGTTTGTCACACATCATGTCGTGAATGAAAAAAAGAAAAATGATTTGTTAGTTTTACATCTATTTATTATATGATGTGTACGGATACGACCATGTGTTCATGTATTATTACATTATTATATTGCGTTACTGCCGTCGCTCATACTTTAACTCGATACCGACATTTCCAAAACGCGTATCTGCAGCTACAGAGCAACAGCTAGTTGACATATGATAACGATGAAAAAAAATGATGAAAAATAACAAAATTTATGTAAAAATGTAGGTGTTTTATCGGATTATTATATTATAAAATAATATTATGCTGTAATATATTTTATTTTGTTTTATGTAAACTAAAAATTTATACACACGCAAGTTCAATTTCCGGAATTATTGTGCGTATTGTCTCTTGGCTCGTACAACAAAAATAATATACGTGCGTGTGCGTGTGTGCGTGTGTGGGCCTAGACATTGCACCGTTCTTATCGCAGCCGTTTTTTATTTTCATTCGGACGTGCGTTTCACAGACCACTTTTACAGCGCACACGCCGTCGTCGATGGATTTATTATAACCTCTTGTGCAAAGTCACCAAGTCTTAATTAACGATGTACACGCGCACCCACCAGCTATGCACAGTCAATATTATAATAACAACTGGTATCAGCTATTCGCGCTTCGGACGTGCCGGGTCATCCGGGTTTCCGTAGTCCGTACCAGTTATATTAATTATTATATTATCATACGGTCAGCACGCACGCACATACACATCAATTGTATACGTATTTGTGGGAAATATCAAAATTTATGTTTATATATAAGTGCTTACGTCGGGGGAGGAGGGATAACAATAAATAATACATCGGATAAACTTCAAAGTTCAACTCTCCCGGCGTAACCAACGGTAAATGAATTCTTATTGAAGTAATTATAATATTGTACACCGTTTTGTAAACCTACCTAGTTTACGGTGATACCTACACACCGCGCGTTATACGGACAGCGCGATTTTTCTTATGAAAAAAAAAACCGTTTTCCTGCAGGTACAGAGGCCCATAAGCGCAAAATATGACCCAAACGCAACCCAAAAGCGCAAAAATAATATCTGATAAGCCCAAAAAAATAACCTTTTTCATAACTCATAAGCACAAATTAATTTTATAAAACAAAATGTATTTTATTAAAATTATTTAGTTTTTTTTAATTTTAGATTCTGAACGGAGTGATGGAATCTATTGATTTTACAATGATGTGTGTTTTTTTTTTTTGTGTCTGACGACAACTTTTTTTGCAGTAAAAATGCTTCAATTTGCTTATACAGCAACTTTTCTGAAAGAAAAGTGAATTTAGATGGTACTTGGGCGTGTCAAAAATCCAACTTTTTCAATACTTTTGTAAAAAATCGAAAAAAACGATAAAAAAATTACGAAAAAACGGGAAATTTTACGCAAAATCACGTTTTTACAAAATACATTTTTTTTAAATGCTCTAACTCAAAAACGAAAAACCACAACAACTTGAAATTTTCACCATACCTTTATATTGGTGTTCTCTATACACGGTTAAGTTTTCAAAGTATTTTGACATATTTTGACTTATTTATAGACAATTTAAATTTTCGATTTTTGTAAGTTTTTTTTTTTTAAACACCTATAAAATATAATTGACTAGCTAAAAACTCTCGAAAATTTAATACAAGGTTTATAATAAGCTTAAATTATCTTCACTAGAAAATATCACTGATCGCTTCACTCAAATTTTTTTTATAAGCTCATAAAGCTCAAATTTGTATAAAATGTGTCAAAATCACGATAATTTGCAAGTTATTTTGTAGATAAAAATTTATAAATATTTTTCTGTTTATACTTAAGGTTCAAAATTTTAACACTAGTTTGTTCATAAGCTGATCTTCAAAAGTGTATAAAAAGATTTCTACTGAACCCAAAGGAAAAAATTTTATGACCGTTTGAAATTTAAATTTTTACGAAATTGCATAAAATAGCAATTTATGGTCAAACGGTTTTAAATATTTGTTATAATTCAAAAAGTATAAGTCTCAGAAACTTGAAATTTTCACCAGTTGTTAAAATAGGCATTTCCTTTATGTCATATTTTTTTTAAAAATATTATATTGATTTTTAAGCCACTTATAGGCATTTACAAAATTCGAATTATTTACATTTTTTTTTTTTATAATCGGTGATCAAAAAAAAATTGACTTTTACAAAATATTTGAGAATTTAATAGAATATTCCGCACAAGTAGTTTTTATTGTCATTCAAAAATCATCAAAATCCATAGGCACAATTTTTTTTTATAAGCGTTTGAACAGCGAATATTGACATAAAATTATATGTAAAATATAATAAATTATATAAAATTCTAGGCTGAGAAATCATATCGTTTTATTTAAAATGCTCTATCTCAAAAATGAATCATCAGGTTTGGTTAATGGTTGTGCGATAATAATAATGTGTGTTAAAAATGAATATTGAAGAAGATACCATACACGGTAATAACTTTATACAATATAATATGCATGCTTTTGTGTGCATTTTCAACGCTGTATCGAGATGTCGAGAAGAAGGAAAAAAAGAAAGATTCTCAACCTCGGCGGTGGCGGTGACGGCGATGAAGAAGTGAAAAGGAAAAATAATATATATAAAAAAAACTGCTGAGTCCCGTTGACCGGTCGCGTCGGCGTCGTTGCTTTATAGGTACACATATATACTTATTAGATATATATGTATTGTTTGCGTTTACGTTTCTTTTTCTTCTTCGTCGTATTTTCTTCTCCTCTATTTGCCTCACGCGTAAGTCGTAGGCTATTTGCATTTTCGCTCGTATCTGCTGCAGTATATAATATGTACGTGCGTTCTACCTATTTATATTACATATACGTGCCTATATACTGCACTCGACGATGTCAAGACAACTCAATAATATGCCGTCCGATGTAATGATAATTTTTCTAATGAATTTTAATACGCACGTCCTGGACGATATTTTTCTTTTCGGTATTTGTGACTTCGTATACTCGACGGTACAATAACAAATTAACAAACGTTATATCATATACAATAATGTAATATCATACAATAATATTATGTATTCTCTTCACCGCGCGCCGATCGTCGTGTACGGCTCACACGCAGTATCATCCTCCTCCGCACGACGGGTACGCGACAAATTTACAAAGCCTTGTGTGTGCGTGTGTGTGTTACGAGAACTCGATCACGAGTATATACATGCATTATACCCACGCGGGTCGCACACGGTCATAGTATAATTTGTCATGTTATTATTTTTTTATTTATTTAGTTATTATTTCAAACGGGCAAAGCCCAACATAATTTTATCTAAAACATAAAACAATTTCATAAAAATACAGATTATATAAACAACAAAGTGAGATTATACATCAAATGGATATAAAAGTAATAATAATAAAAGTATTAGACTATTAGGATTTATAAAGATCATAATTTTATTATCATTATTGTTATAATCATTGTATAACACGTATATTCCACAGCCATATTGCATCATGTGACGTATGCGGGCGAATGGTGCACAGGATATATGTACCATTTGCATTATTTTGGAAAATAACGCGAAATATCAGCGGCGTTCACGGATAATTTTCGAGGGTTAAGCACATTTTATACAATTATAATTTATCAAAATAAATAAAACATAAAATAATATAATGTTAAGTGAAACATGCCAACACATCTAGGTATATATTTTTTTACTACCTACCTAAACTTTTATTTCTCATTGCAAGTATAATTATTTTCATTTGTATTCAGACATTTCATTTTATATTCAGTGTGTTTTTTTTTTTACACCTGACGTTGAGTTTTACACGAAATCGGTTGTAATTAATATTTGCACTCTTATCATAATACCTTGGGTAAATGATGAATGTAAAAAATAAGGACTTCACCACCTGTCAACAATGTGCGCGCATACCTTATGCCGTGTACTACGTTTTTGTGGTGTATGTGATGATGCATTTCTACGCGAGGACGATATTATATTGACGTTATAGAGGAAATCTCCGATGATTTTTTCGAAACTTCCAGTTTAATGCACGGTGTTATATTATATAACATGTATCCTATACACTATCTCTAATCGCTCAATGCACTATCGTGACATAAAATCTTGCGATATTATTATACTCTTGCAGTGGTATAACCGTGGTAACTGATCATCTACCGCTGTGAGGCGACGCCGATCTGCGAAAAAAAAAATTATTTTTACCGTTTTTCCGTTATAATACTTTTGAACAATTTTCCGCGTGAAAGCCTAAAAGATTGAACATGGATAACGCTATATTTTAAATTAGTCCGCCGCACTATAGCATGATGTGAATTATTTCGAATCATTTATTGTTTTGTTCAGTGTCTTTACTCTTTCTCTATATTAGGTACCTATACTTGGTTTTGAGTTTATAAAAAAAATCACTATAGTTTGAGTAATTATATCCTTGTTGGTACAGGACCCGCATCGGTTCGATAACGAAAAAATCTATCCCACAGGGAGGATCGTCCTATTAAGTTGGGAGTTTATCGATTCCGCCGTTTTGATATCGAATCCGCCGATCATTTGTATATATTGATTTTGCCGAATATTTTTATATATCGATTCCGCCGAAGATTTATTTATGTATATAAGCTTATAACTTATATATTATAATATTAAAACATTTTCGGATTTAGTAAATACATAATAATATTGTTTCCAGCAGACGTCCATTTTTTTGTGATCCCGACAAATTTTATTATTAGCTCAGCTGTAAACTTTTATTGATTATTTTAATGTAAGTAAAAATGGTATATTATCATCGGTATAAAAAAGTTACAAGTTGTATTAAAATTTTTATGTTTTCATTTTTAGTGTTCAATATAACATGATAGTATGATACCTACTTATACATAATACATGGTTTTTATTAATTGTAACTATTTTTTCCCCATCACTGTGATATTGTACACAAATCACTGATTTAAGAGTTTATAAATATACTTAGGTTATACTTAAAAATTATATTGTATGTATAATTATTATTTATTTATTCTATAAAATGTATGTTTTTTTCTTACTTAGCTTCGTGCCACTCTACCGTCGTGCTAGATATGATATATATAGTATGTATAATGTAATGTGTATATAGTGATGTTACGTGTATATAATATATTTTCATCGGAATCGATATATAAAAATATTCAGTGCAATCGATAGGTTTCTTACAGGTAAAAAGACCTTTTCGGCGGAGTCGATATACGCCCATTGAGTTTTGAGCAAAGTCCGTTGCGGGGCGTGTTAATTGTGATGAAAATCATGCAAAACACTACTCGAATTGATAATATTATTACCTACTATTACAATTATTTCTTTATAATCACGTAGTCTACCATCGGTTTATCACTGCAGGATCGTCTCAACGCGAGCATTCGACAACATTATATAAACACCAAATCTTAGTTCCTTCGCAAATCACTTAATAGTTAAAACATTATCGATCTGTAAATTGATACCGATTCAAAAAATTAATACCCGTAGTCCGTCGATGAGTACTTTTTCGTATTTTGGTTGGTAAAAAAAAAAAAAAATATTCATGAGTACAATGCAAACGTATTTAAAGTCCAATCCCACTTGAAAACCACGGGCTTGTATTAAACGTTGATCCTGCGGGACACGCCTACGGTTACGCACGTCAAGTCGGTATGAAATATATTTTCTACTCTATATACTATACATTTATGTACATGACGATATGATAATATATTACGATACCTTTACGATACCTGTATGGACAGCCGCTGTGGAAATATTCGCGTCGGCACATAATATTATATATCACATCTTTTAACGATTTTGCGCGCATATATACATAATATACCTATATTATATTATAGGGTACTTATACGTTTACGCATATTTAATGACACGCCGTTTCCGTTCGATTGTTATGGCTTAATTGCTCGTTGTAAGCATATAGGCGTAAAGTGTTCGTAAATTTTTTAATGTTGGAGTTCTGAAACATTTATCTGTTACGATCTTACAGTATACTTGTATGTAATTATGTGTTTTGAATTAAATTATTCTGAATGTTTTATACTTGGTTTGTTTTTGAATTTTCGATGCATCATAATATCATGGTGAAGTTTCGCGCAACGATAATAGTCGCATAGGTACATCTCAGTATCAGATTGCTCTACAACTCTACGTCATACCTGTACAATCAGTGCTCGATTTGGGACGCGTAGGGAGACGATCTTCTCTACTATTTTTTTTTCCGGACCCCAACCATATTTTTTTTACTGGAACGAGGGGATGACACAAATAACCGATATCCGAAATAATTTTTATAAAAATATGGTGTTAAATTTATGGCAATGATATAACGAATTTTACTATTTTTAATATCAGAATAAAAATATTTCTGATATCAATTTACGACCCTATTACTTCTCTATACATAATCAGTAATGCACTGCAGATGTGTACAATAAATATTATGGACTATGACTGTTGACTGTTGACATGCAAACGGTCCATCACGAATCACTGTATATGTACACTGTACTGCAGGTCCTTCTGTACATGTATTTAAACCAAGCGGTTATCGCCTTGGATACGCAATGGTAACAACTAATAGATCAGCTGACGAAGTATGTGTTGTCCGGAAAGAATTGTAAACATTCATTTTATTATTTATTAATATTTTAGTACCTATATATTGAATGAACTTGTTAATTATTACTTATTATATATTTTTTCTACTGCAATATGTAACATGTATTTATTGCTATATATATATATATATATATATAAAAAAAAAAATATTACATTTTGAATTTAAATATATGCAACAGAAATCTAGTAGACAAAATTTAAGTAAGATAGTCATTGTGATGTTGAGAGGGCGGGGGAGGCAAAGCCCACCATAGATATATATGTGCACTTGGAAAACGCAGTATTTATTTTATCGACGGGAATTTGATTAAACGTTTTTATCACCAAAATTCTTAAGCCGATATTTTTTAATAATAATAATAATAATAATAGTAATGAACATATATAACAATATTAAAACTAATTATAATAATATATTTCGTTATAAAAAGAATGGTTGGTTTAATTGAATATGATGTATAAGGGTAGATATTACGCTTAGAGCGCTTCATGCCTTGGACACGGTGGAACGTATACTGATTTTTCGACGTCTGTGACGATATTATCGTGATGATTTGAATATAATACAATTACATAAGATAAGCAACAAACGGCAAATAATCTCATGATAATCACTGTTCCGAATACGCATTTTTTTAATCCCATTGTATTGAGCTCCTCTACTTAATTTTTCCCGATTCGAGCACTGTGCGCAGACATACTGATCATTCATTTTGTCGAATACGATTACGTTGAAAAATCGTGTTTAAAAAATGAAAATAGAGCAGCGTGGGTACCAGGGAAAAAAGTTGACGGGTCGTCGGCGGTAAAACATATCCATGTTGTATATATAGATGTGAGACGCTATAAAGGCCGCGGTGAAATGTGCACGACAATAACCGTGTGCGCGTGTGTACGTATATATAGGTACTGCGGGTGTGTAACTGTGTATAAGTTTACTACTTTTATACATAGAGATGCACCCAGTGGCGGCGGTGGCGTCGTCGGCTATTATAAATTCAATTTGTGCAATACATTTTTCATCAAACTCTATTACAACCTGTTGTGAATACCTGCAAAGTCAACGTCCCCCGTGGACACATTGCTGTTGCGGATGTGGTGGAGCATTTTTTTACGTCGCGTTTTACTAGTAATTTCTCTCGTTAAAGTCGACACACACACACACACACACACACACAAGTGAGACGGACAGACAGATTAATTACGTCCAACGGATTCTCCGTACTTCGGTGGTCATTTTTTAACCAACGCGCGCGAAATAATTGCCAACAATATTAAACATTATAATAATAAGAATAATAGTATAAATATATACTATATATTATGTTCGACGGACACACCACGCGTCGTATAATATATAATACGTATGCAATACTAAATGCATATACGACGAGACACCGGTGGAGATTATTTTATGTAAATTCTATACACAAAATGATTTTTTTTTTTTTGACGTTAAGCACTCACTTTTCTTATTTTTATGTTATTGATAAGTATCCTGATGTTTTTTCGTCACGTTTAGACGAAACTGATGTGCGTTTTGTACATTTTTAGCCAAAAATCCGTATAAGCCGGGCAATTTTACATTTTTTAAATTCAAATGCTCAGCATGATACAACTTCATCTATAAGATTTTTATTGTTTTTACATTGAAAAAATATACTTTTGTTCACAGAGGTATACACGCACAAATTTGGGCTCCGAGTAAAGTCAACTTTAAGCTAAAATGGTTTTATACCGGTAGCTAATAAAATAAAAAAAAGTCGGCTTCGATTGTCCGAGATACGTCTGAGGTGTTTGAACACATATATTTTTTAGATGCCCAACGGCCTGTGACTTGTTTCTGTTATCAATATCGTTCGATGGACAATAAATTACAATATGTTTTATTAAAAAAATGTACATGAATTCTCATAAAATCATAACAAATTGATCCTACGCTGCAGTGGGAACACAGACGAAATAGTAACACTTTATTACTTCGATCCAATGTTCTAGTCTAATAGCTTTTATGTACATGTATTATATATTAGTAGTTAAATAATATACGTCGATTATACGGTTTAAATTATAATATAATCTATTATTATTATTATTATTATTCTAATTTGTTGGTACAGTAAATAAAACCACTCTGTATTATATGTATGAATGTGTACGATAATTAAAAATTTGAACTATTATTACGACATCGGCCGTAGAGATAATAATAATATTTTGTTTCGTGTTTATTATGATAAGCGAATAGTAGACGACGTCAGCAGAAGCTTCATTTCAAGTTTAATTATTATAATACTTGTTTTACCTCACTCCGACGACGCAATACAATCATATTTATATCACTCGAGCACTATACACAAGGAATAGAATTTATTTGAGTTGTCAGGTTTTCGGTTTTTTTTTCTTTTTTTAACTATACATATTTTAATCCTATATTACTGTGCTTTGATTTGCGCCACTGCGTATATATGTATGCATATAGCAAACATGGATTTACCATAGTCTCGCACTCCGCGTTTGGAATACATTCAAATTTCGATTATTTTTTTTTTCTCATTTACGGCGAAATCTTCAAATTCGATAAACGTAAAGGTTACCCGATGAAAAAAAAACAGTACCAACGTTGCATATGAAATAAACTAATTTACCAAACACGGGAAAATATACGTTTACATTTGATGGTCAAAAGCTTTTTAAAAAATTATCATAGCGTATTCTGGCATGATCCCAATACCGATGTCTCTGCGTGGTCTAGAAAAATACGAAAACGTCGAGAGGAGAATGAAATTACGTACATATATCTTATTAATTATTATTAAGGATATATTAGTTGATAGAAATATAAATCATTATTCATCTGTTCAGCTGCGCAGCTTGATAGTATAAACACGAAATACTATTTCTGCAAAAAAATAAAAATAAAAATAAAATTGAACAAAACGAGTATATATATTATATATATATATTATATATATATATTTCATTTGATTATTTGATGAATATTAAACACCAGTAATTTAATTTAACATGTTATGTCTTTCAAGTTTCATGCAGACTTGTTTTGCACATACTTACGTATGCACTTGTATATTGATATTATTTATGAAATTTAAAACTTTTCATTCAATCGTCGTCCATACATCTTATTCATATAATATTATGTACATAAACAATGATCATTTTTGTGACAATACGTCGTATGAGTTATTTGATAATTATATCCTTTTTTTTTAATTGTATTATAATATCAACCCTGAATTACGGATAAGGGATGGTTTATGGTCGATATATAACCGCAAAAGTAATAATCTGGGAAATATGAGTAGATGGCGTGTTCAGATTAAATGTGTACGTACTTTTGGTGTAACGTAATCAAATTTCGGAATTATTCAAATTTAAAATTTAAAAGGTGTTAAATCAATTATATACCTAATCATTAGCTTTATATATGTAGCATTGATAAGAAAATATTTATTATGATTACAACTTCATAATCAAAGCCCAATGATAATTAATTATTAATAACACTTGTATGGCTACAGATAGAAGATAATATATGCAATATGCTGCATTATAAGATTCGATATATGTTATTTGTTCGATATATGTTAATTCTTATCATCACACAATTACTAATTAGTGCTTATATTCAATTCGCAATCTCAAATTAGTAGTAAACAGCGCTGACAAATTGCATTACAATGTTACGTATTATAAGAATATTTGCGTAATATTTAAATTAAAATAACTCAAAAACTGCTGGTTCGAATTTTGATTTTGATACATCAGAATTCACAGAAAAATAATTCCAATGGTGTACCGCAGTGAAAAAAGGGTATTCCTATTTTAAAAACAAAAGCTTGCATTGCCACCGACCATACTAATGGAGGAGGGGAGGAAGTAGAGAAAAAATTAGTGGACAATATAGTTTTTGTGGTGATTTGAAGAATAAAAAAAATTCAAATTTTGGAATTTTTACGACCAAAAATGGGGATGAGCATCCGAAACGAATCACGCTGTATATACAAGTTCAGGCGATGTGCGACGGCGACGTAACGAGAGTGTGCCTCCGAAAACGTTTTATTTTTTTTTTTGCATATTTGAATATTTCTAGTGCATATTTAAGCACTCATATGAATACTTTTTAGAGCATATTCAAGCTTATATAACAATCTTTTTTAGAGGTATAAAAAATAGCCTGGTGATCACATCAAGCGGAAGTCACTGTATATATTTAGAGACACTTCGAGGGCATACACGTTCGACACGCTCAACCGGGGGGGCGGCGCCTAACGAAAACGCTTACATTACAATAATATGATGATTATAACATACCTAGGTATTGTAGGTATTAAGTGGGTTACACCGCGGCCGGTGCGCATCGCGTGAGATAGTCGTCGCAACGGGGCGTGTGGTATTGTCGGGCGAGATCGACGGATTGTTGCCGTGTACTCGGGGTCGAAAAGGACACGCGTGCACACACACGTTGTGTAAAAAAAAAAAAAAAAAGCGTTCGCCAGCCAAGTGGAAACGGGGAAAAGACGATAAATTAGAGAAAAAAAAAATTACAAAAAAATAATAATAATAATAATAACGAATGTTATTATACTATACGCGCGGGGTCGAGGATGAATATTATGGACAAAAAAATTCAAAATCCGTTTAATAAATAATACTATAATATGCGCGCGCGCTGAGAGAGAGAGAGAGAGAGAGAGAGTGAGAAAGAGAGACTCGGTCGATTCCTGGCATGCCAATAATTCATACGATACGCGCGCGAGTAACTAGTTTTTTCCTTCGTTCGGCTCTCATCGTCACACACACACATGTATACGTATGATTGCATTTTGGATAATATATTATTACATTAGAGTATGCGTGTGTGTGCGTGTGCGGTTTTCTACGTACAACACTCTTTGACTATTTTCATGATAATTATTATTATCACACAATATTATTATAATATTTATGATCGTTACGATTTACGACGAACCGCGCACGTACGCGCGTGTATAATATTATAGTATAATCGTTAATATTTCTTGCCCCTTTTCGGTCGACCACGTGACACATTCCAGATATGCCGCCGTTTATAATATACAATATAATATATACGTGCATATCATTACAACATTAACGCGTGCCTATTATAAAGTATTATATTGTATTATACAGTGGGGGTCAACAACTGGCGGACCGCGGTCCAGATGCGGAACACGAACACTTTTTAAACGGACCCTTATCTACGAAATAGTTTTTAAGTTTTTAAAATGTTTAGAATATAAATATATAAAAACAATGAGTGTAAAAAAAAAAAAGAACAATATATATATCATGACAGCAAAATTATATTTCATTAATGGAAAATAATCTGTATTTCTATAATCATGTGAATGGTGAAGCCAATGTTGAGATGTTAATTAAGAATCCAATAGTAAATATTAAGATAAGAACGTACCACCCCAAATCTGTGTAGAAACTAAAAAGCTTTTTCGAGAATGAACTTTACCAAAAACAATTTCAGATCTCGTTTAACGGATCAACTTAACGAGTTAATGCGAATCAATTGCACAAACTTCACACCAAACATTAAGAAGCTCGTTAAAAATATAGAAACATAAATTTATGAAATAAAAATATTAAATTCTTGCATTCAATTATATTTAATGTTATATTGTTTCAATCGTAATTTGGTAAATACATAAATAAATCAATAAAATATGAGTACTAATATTTAAAAAAAAAAAAAATGAAAAATGGTTTTATCAACGTGTGTAAAAGTCATTAAAACTGTTAGGGACGACCGTGGCCAGTTTGGTAAGTTTCAAAATAGACCTCCGTAGAAATCAGTTGGTGACCCCTGTTATACAGTATGTGTCGTGTGTACCTGCAGTAGTAATAAGCGTGTACCTACGTCAAGAGCACGCACCCATCGCACCCGCAGCGGCGGAACCAAATGCGTCGTGTCGTCGCCAGCGACTGGCCAGATAGGTTTTAATAATTTATAATACATTTTTTGTTCCGAATTTATTGCCTCGTTTAAGGGGTGAATGTAAGTTCCTACACGAGAGTAGCAGGTAGAAGAAATACATACGTTAGTTCCTACACAGTAAAAACCATGGGTACATATGTTAGTTCCTACACGGCGGAAAAGGTTAAATATGTAATATTTAATAATTTTTTAAATATATATTAAATGAATTTCACAAAAATAAAATATAAAATAATAATATGTTGATAAAAAATATAATAAAAATCGTTTTATATTTTATGAGGTTTATTTCCATAACTTAAAAACTTAACATAATCGTATCCGATAGTTCGGGTGGGTATTAAGCCTAAAATGCTGTAGACCACTTGCTTTTCGTAACCGATTGAAGAAGTTTTCAAATAGTTCCGTGACGCATATTTTGATGCGTATTAGTAATCTAAAGTATGTGCGTAATACGTCGTAACGAACGGACCATAGGGCATTTGAGAGTAGGACTTTAATTTTGTTTAAGTGAGTTGTCAGCACTTTTTCCCCAGACCGGGACTGCATATAAAATTAAAGGACGAACGATTTGTTTGTATATAACAATAGTGAGAACTTCCAGCTCAATGACGTTTGACGATCAATTATAGTGGATATAGTATTATTTTAAACGTTGGTATCCTTGCTGTAATTTAAAAGATAACATGTGAGGGTCCCATGTAAGTTTTTTTATGTAATAATACTTCAAGATATTTAATATTACGATTCCAAGCTATATATTGTCCGTTGAACCTTAAGGAATTGTAGTTTTCGAAGACGACCGAGATCGAATACGATTTATGAAGACCGCGTGACTACATAGTGATTTGCTTGCCGCGACCAAAATATTATACAATATAGGGTCTCGTTAATCCGAAAGAGATTGAGAAACGGGGTCATTTCGATTACCGATTAGTTAGGACTTCCTATGACTTAAAAAAAAAAAAACCTTTTCTTGCAATTTAAATGTTGAAATTTGTTTTTATCTATAAATATTAATTCGTTAAAATTCGTGATTTAAAAAAAAAGTGAATACAATAAATACATTTAAAATCATTATGAAAATTATTAAAATAATCATAAAACATAAAATATTAAATTAAAGTATTGTTTTTTTTTTTTTTAACACTATTTTCTATAATGTTTCAATATGCTGATTAAATGTCCCGCAAATGTCTATAAACAACATGCGCTCTTCGCAAGTTCCAACATTTTATTCAGCCCGTTGGATGGCCGTATTCAACGTTTTTGTGGTTTCAGATACATACATTTTTGAACATGCGATGTACAAACGTAATCGATAAATTTTATTACCGGAAAATATTATTATTATAACACACACTATGTATTAATAATACCAATTATGCGATAGTTCGGATTACCGCGTCTTTCGGATTAGCCTTTGATCGGATTATCGAGACCTTACCGTAGTAGGTATATTATATAGTTATTATGTTATAGGATCGACGAAAATACATTAATTATTAAACTAATAATGTGTAATATTAAATATATAGCTATAAAATTAAATCAATGCATATTTTCTACTCCTTGGTAAACCTATCTATAACATCTTCCACATTTAATTTGATGTCCTTGTGGATGTGCAAAAGCGCTGAGCCGGTTAAGTGTTTTTCCATATACAAGACCTCTACCTGAGTTTTAATCTTTTAAATTTAAAGCAATAGACAATAATATAATAATTATTTATCAATTAGAAACTTCAAAACATAAACATATTTATATTATATAGGTATTAATAAAATATTAATATAATTTTATTAAATATATCAACATTTTAAAGTTTCTAATTGATATTTACATACAAATATTATTTAATGAAGGATGGGTGGAGGCGATCTCTTCATCCCTCCCTCGTCATCGCTTCCTTCCCCTCGTACCCACCACTGTTTGACTATCACATACATAACCGCACTCAAGATCGAGTGACGTCGTATATAATGTTCATTCTGAACCAAGTATGTTATACGGAACAGTATATAGACCCGTTGAAATGTAAATAAAATATTTGAAAAAAACCTCGTGAGAAAGTAGTTAGGTACAAATAATACGTAATACAACCACAGCGTAGTGATGGGCAGCACTTGCGTGGAGAAAGGGTTATATTATGCGCGCACAATATATACTATTTGGCCATGTGATAGTTGTTAACGGAGTACTATATATATATATTATACGTGTTTTGTGCGCGACAGACGTCCATATAATATATATTATTTTACGGTTTACTGCAATATAATATGTGCATACCGGCTGTATATTGCACTTACTGTGATATAACCTGTTGATATATGTATTTACACCGGAGTACGGTAACCCAACCGACTGGCGTCGTCGTCGTTGTTTTCTCGAGAACTCGAGAAATGTGGAATTAAAACATGTTTTAACCGTGTGATTTATCGGGCATCATTATAATATAGAACCCGCGGAATTATTACGTACAGCATGTATATAATATATAAATATAATAAAGATAATGTATAATACTGTAAATTATTATTTTATGTTCTATTTCGTTTCATTACGCTTAAACGCCTCGATAAGGCGGTGGTTTTCTAATGGATTAAAAATGATATTCTGCAGTGACGGAATATCCATCAACACTCCATTCGAAATCGTAACGCAGGTTCGCCCCTCCGTGATTTCACCTTAAAACATACGTGGACTTGAGAACTTATTAACAATAAAAATCACTCGTTTATTTATCGATACAGTCATGCAACGACCGCGTAAACGAAACGATAAATTAATGTAATTTAATAACATATTAATCGAGCAATACTTCAGTTAACCATGAACTTTGTCGTCGAGAAATTCCACCCGTCCAAGACGGATATATGGCGCTGTGATGGCTATCGGTGGAAGATATAAACGCCAAAATGACATAAGGAAAAAAAGTCGTATTGTACAAAAGCACCAAAATCCTAGATACCTGTATGTATTAACTATATCGTTAAAAAACTCCAAAGGTTTCAATAAATTTACTATCCGGTTATGATAAATTGTTACATACTATATGAGCGGTTTTGTGTTAACGTATTTTTAGTACCTATTCCGTAAGCTTTCATCAAGGCTGACTTGGTTGGGGAGGGGGGAGGGCTAAGTCAAAATTTTCAGAAAACTTCATAACAAAAAAAACAACAATATTTACAATACTCGTACAAATTCAAACCAAATATTTTTGGTTTTTGCAACACATTTACACACCGATTATATAATCTATTTGATTGAAAAGATCCATTCCATTTTAAATATTTATTACTTATATTAGGCATATAGTGCTGTTAATTTATCTTTCGATTTTCTCTTGTGACGCCAAATTTGATTTTATTAACAATTAACAATTTTTTTTTGGAAAAATACGAGCTTGGTAGTGGGCCATGGTTAGGAATACCCGTAAAGATTTGCCGTAAAGAATGCCGTAAACATTTGAGCCGTATGATTTAGCCGACGATCCCGACAAAAGTATGAAGTTGTTTGTTCTGCATAAAGCTGCGAGATTCGTATGAGGCGTATATTAACCATGTATAGTATCTATATCAGAAGTCGGTAACCTTTTTAACCACGTGGGCTACATTTTTATTATATTATATTTAGTTATTTTACATGTAAATATAAGTGTGAAAAAATACAAATTTTATAGAAAAATTTGATTAAAATAAATATATATATATTATACATACAATCATTATCAAAAACCTAACTTTTCGTCTCAGTCTCACCAATAAAACTGTTAAATTCTTCTGGGTCCCCAGTCACGTTAATATCGCCGGCAACGAGCATGCCGACCATTTGGTATATTCAACAAAGTTTTCTATACATATTCCCAACTCAAAACTACCTATCTCAGACTTCTTACCCATTCACCGCAAGCTTCTTCGTAAAGCTTGGCAATCAAAATGGTCTTCCCTTCCTCCTAACTTCGCCTCCTGGCATAGATCAAATTCCACTTCCATTCTCAACTTCCCATGATTCCGAGATCTGGACCTACCTCGATCTGCAATCGTCTCCTTCTCCCGTCTACGTTTAGGGCACAATCTTCTTCTTCCTCATTCATTTCTCCTATCTCTCAAATCCTCTCCTATTTGCACTCTCCACGATCATGAAGCCGTTTGTGACCTTCGCCATATTATTTTTTCTTGTCCTTCTCTTAATCATCTCCGTGTCTTATTTTTTTCTCAACTCTCTTCCTTAGGTTACTCTCGTCCCGATATAACGCTTCTCCTCGATTCTCGCTCTTCTTCCATCATCTCCCTCATCATTAATTTCATTTTTAAAGCTGGTTTCTGTATTTAAAAACAGATATAAAAAAAAAAAAGGACGGGTGGGCCTCGCTTTGCTGTACAGTTGGGGGTGGAGTGTACCTCGTTTATAGGATAGGTCATTATTACAATGGATTTGTTAAATTTGAATGCAATGATAGGTATCATTGTATACGAATAACGATTCTGAACGGAGTTAATATGTTTGTCTAAAATGTGTATATAATAATATAGTATTTTATATTTAAATTGAATTCTAATGCAATTTCGTAAAAATTTAAATTTAAAACAGTCATAAAATTGTTTCTCTTAAGTCTGGTAGATTTTTTTTTAATATATTTTTGAAGGTAACCTAATGTTAAAATTTTGAATCTAAAGTATAAACAGAAAAAATTTTATGAATTTTCAACTACAAAATAACTTGCAAATTATCGCGATTTTAACATGTTTTATACAAATCCGAATTTTATGGGCTTATAAAAAAAATTTGAGTGAAACGATCTCGGATATTTTCTAATGAAGTTAAGTTAAACTTATTGTAAATCTTGTATTAAATTTTCGAAAGTTTTCGGCCAGCCAATTAAATTTTATAAGTGTTTAAAAAAAAAAAAAATTTACAAAAATCGAAAATTTAAATTGTCTATAAATAAGTCAATATATGTCAAAATACTTTGAAAACTTAACCATGTATAGAGAACACCAATATAAAAATTTGGTGAAAATTTCAAGTTGTTGCGGTTTTCGTTTTTGAGTTAGAGCATTTTAAAAAAATGTATTTTGTAAAAACGTGATTTTGCGTAAAATTTCCCGTTTTTTCGTAATTTTTTTATCGTTTTTTTCGATTTTTTACAAAAGTATTGAAAAAGTTGGATTTTTGACACGCCCAAGTACCATCTACATTCACTTTTCTTTTAGAAAAGTTGCTGTATAAGCAAATCGAAGCATTTTTACTGCAAAAAAAGTTGTCGTCAGACACAAAAAAAAAAAAAATACACATCATTGTAAAATTAATAGATTCCATCACTCCGTTCAGAATCTAAAAAATGTATATAATTTATAATTAATCATGTATTTTTAACTTATATTTTACTTATGTAACTGCTGTGCTATAATGTTTCAGAAAATAAAAGCACTAACATAAAAAAAAAAAATATATATACATAAAATTTAGTTGCTAGTGTGATTTTTGAGGTTGAATTTTTCCTAGATTAAGTTCTCCCTCATACCTTATTTCACTTTAATATTCATGATTCGATTTTCTTTATAACAATTTATGATATCAAATTAAAATTTCAAACTCCGTGAAATATATTTGGAGGGCCTCAGAAAAATGTTCCGAGGGCCACAGGTTGCCGGTGCCTAATCTATATTATATGACCGCTCTTGCATCTCACAATACTGCTATCAAGCAAATCATATTAAATTGCGGCTACGGCGATATTTCGAGATAGTGTGCGGCGAAAAACCACGAGTCGACCGTTTTTAGCGTATATAAACGATTATATTATTATAATATATATTATAGTCATTTCGAAGTATTTGTTTCAAAACGTATGCGTATAACTTAAATCGTCGAAATGATAATATACATTATTATTTTTGTTATTTCATGTTTTGATTCATATCGATGTAATATGTATAAATAACCGGTGTACTCGATCGCTACTCTCGAATCTGTCGCAAGAACGCCAGCGCCCATGTGAACGGCGACGATAATATTTATTATTATTATATGTATTCGAGTACACGAAATAGCGATTACGGGGATGCGGTCGAACCGGGTAAACTTTTCAAATCGAATACGACAACGTGATGATCGTATCAGGCGGTGGTAAACAATAATCGAAAACGATTTGACTGATAACGACGTGATCGGTGCTTCAGTGCTGTCGGCCTCTTTTGCAATTTGACTCACCCGCATATTATTGTGAGTGATGACGCGACGCGACTGTCACGCTGTCGAGCCGACGACGGCGACGACGAAGACGAAGACGATTGGTATACATACGTAGAGAGGTAATCCGCGAAAAAAAACTTTTTCCGTTCGACCCGGTGATGAGTATGATATGACGTATGCGTGTGCTCGAGCGCGTTTAACATAAAAACATCGTTAAAATCCCCCCCTCCCCGTCCACATATTATTAAAACCGTTAACAGTATGGTGTTACTACATCGTCGCCGAATCCGCCCGGTTTAATGTGACGACGTGTAATAATATAATATAATATGTATACGAAAACCCGCGAACACGCGCGAGACGCTGACAAATGACAGATTATTATTACCGTGTCGACAAATACGCACGATCCCCTCAATAATGATACCGTATAATTGCGCGCGACGACGGTATTTTTCGTTTATATACATTATAATACAAGGGATGGCTGTGCTCCTTTACCGCGAGGCTAACACCCCGGCCGCGCCCACACTCGTCGTGCGCGTAAAAACAACACGTTTCATCACTCATCCCGTCCAGACGGTATACGCGCGTACACGTATTTATATATATTGTATTATGTTATACATGTCGTGCATCCGTCTCCGCAAGTCGCTAATCCGCGTTTCGCGCACAACATCTCGTCGTCGGCAATTGCACATAATAGGCGGTGGTTGAAACACATGCAATATTATAATAAGATTCCAAGGGAATAATAATCGTCGCCGGTCGCGGGTATATACCGTTTATTCGGGGTGACTGACTCCCTTCCCCATAAGCGTGTCGGAGTAAGCACGAAGTCGAAGGGCATGGTATAAATCGTATACGTTTTTGTACAGTAAGCAATAATATTGTGTTCGCAGGGACAATTGTTTTTTTTTTTTCCAAAATACTTTATAAAATTCGATTGTTAATGATATTTATAATTCATTTAGAAAAATAATTGTACCTGTGATGCGTAAAGTGCATTATTTATCTTTACACAAATTAAAAATATTAATACAATAGGTTATATACATAGGTTAGTATATGCATGATTAGTCATGATATTAAAACATTGTCTTTATTTTTAAGCTTTTGGGCGAGCCGCACACCTGAGAAATTATTAACACGAAACTATAGTTTTGCGTGCCTAACAATTTTTATTTATAGTTTACGAAATTGATAACACGAAATTTCAAATTTGTCATTCTGATTTCATAGTTTCAGTTTCATGAATATTTTCACACAGTCATGCACTTTTTACTCAGTTTATTATACTGTATCAAAATCAAATAATTCGATTTATAATTTATTAACTTATTTATTAGTATTCAATTTATTACATACTTAATATACTAGTACTAGTTTTACTTATAATATTTTTTTCGCATATTGAATTAAAGTAAATAGGTAGGTACATATTTTTTCAACTAATCAATTACACAATATTATACTTAACATATTATTTACATATACTTTATATTCTTATTTGCATATTCAATAGATACATATATATTTTTTTTTAAGTGCTTTTATTTTTAACATTATAGCACGGCTGTTACAGAAGTTGAACATAATATATATTTTTATTATATAATTTCATTGTTCGAGTTTCTTCATTATACAGATCAACACGAAACTATTTTCTGAAAACGATTGCAAACATAAAAAGTTTCACGTTACATATTTCTCTGATGTGTCCGCCTTAAGCTTTATAGTATGATTACCATTACGCGGAACCGCGCCAACTTGTGGATAAACAGTTCTGTAGAGAAACCCATGCGTTATTATATTTTATAATTAGTCGCTTTCAATTATAAGACCATGAACCACCCTGCCTAAACTGCAACAATAACCTAGTGTACCTAATGATTTTCTTATTTTTATACATAACTGAGATTTACGTTTGTCGTGGTTTGGAAAACAATTTTAATTTCAGTTTTAACTTCAAAACCATATTGTGTTTACGCGTATTACGTACAACAATTTAGTATAACATTAATTACATATTATTGTTGTAAGTACAACAACTCTAGAACTAGGTATGCAAATGTATTCGAAAATAAAGCGACACTGTCCACTTGGACAGTTGGGGCACTAAATATTGTCCCCAGTTCGATCGGAAATTGATGTCTGCGCACGCCTACGAGTGATTCTATGACGAACGAACGAAATAATCCGAAACCTTCCCGATTTTCAGATTTTTGCCACAATTATGGTGATAATTTAAAAAGTAAACTTTATTTAATAAACAATTTGTGCACCGAACCAGGTGTAAAATTAATGATATTTACGCTACAAAATGACCCCTCTAAGACGGAAAACTCATTACAACGGAAAAATGTTTGGTCCCAAACGATTCCGTTACAGAGAGGTTTTACTGCATTATTATTATTATTATTATTTGAGTTTAACTACACGCCCTCTGTCGAGAAAAGACGAATCGTCCGCAGTAAAATTGTTACCTCCGAATCACCGTGGCAATGGGAATGAAAAATCGTGTTACCTTTCTCGCTCGTCGTTATAGAACCACGCGTTCACGTTTAAGAACAGGTAATGACCGCGATTTCGACAGGACAGAATAAAAATAATAATATATTATATCTTTTTGTACTACAGCAGCATCAATCACCACGTCGTCGTCGGCGAGAAAATAATATCGTTTACTCGTGGACATTAGCGCACTTCTGATCGTGTATAATATTATTACATATATAATTATGTGCGAACATGGATTTTCGTCTAAAATTCCTAAAATTCCAATAACGCGTTTGAACGACATTCCGTTTAACAGCAGCGTCCTTTACCACAGATGAATAAAATATGTCTTTTTGTGTGGAATAAATGGCATAATAGTATTGTCTAAACCAGTTATTTGGAGTGAGCGAGAGAAATAATCGCGTGCAAAAGGGTCGTGTAGTTCGGTGAAATACGATTGAGAACGTTTTACTTTTTAGATCGAACGATTGAGAATACTAACAATTTACAAATAGATTACTCTAAAAAAACCAACGCGATTGAGAACAAATTTTTGTGCAACGTTGCCATGTTATCATTTGTTTTTTGTTTAGTCAACCACAATTAATCTATGTAAATGAAATGTTTACCTAATAAAAATATTCTTATTTTAGTCATAAGTTTAGTAAGTTTAGTTGTGAATGTATAAATAAAATGTGTTATCTATATGGTTATATTATATTAGTTCTCGGATAACATAGAAAACCAACAAATTCTAAATATTTTAATAAATTATCCGAATTTGAATTTTCCATAATACCACATATTGTATTAATTATTATCACCTAGTGTCTTGTATTTTGTCTTTTTCTTTTATTAGCTTTCAGCGACGTTCGTAGTCCTGGAACGTTATGAATTGTGTTTAATAACTTATATTATAAATTAATTGATGACGAAAAATTTGACGTTCTCTGGTAGAGTTGGGAACATTAGAATGATTGTGCTTACTAAGTTTTCCAATCAATAATTTTATTTGTTAGAATGCTTGCAGTACAATTATTATTTGAATACCTACTTCCATTTAATCCGTGTGTCTATGCGTTTCCGAATAAAACAATATTTATTTGAATATATTAGTACTAGACCTTCACTACGTTCCAAAAGTATAATTTTTATTTCAATATTTTCCATTATATAAAATGTGTAAAGAAAACGTTAACGTTTGTATAATCGTTAAATAGCCGTGTAGTTTTCCTTGGGAAAAATCCTTTCATGCGCCCTTGGTGTTATTTCATCATTAAATCAACGGTTTTCAATTTAATTAAATCATTAGCCCAAACAAATCTCAAAAATAACGGATGCCGTGTCATACTTTGTTTTTCGAAAAATTTCATTTTTTGAAACTGTGAATCGTTTTCACCAATTCAAATATTCTCCGTTATTGTGATTACAGATATTAATTGTTATTAAATCGACCGATGATCATTATTGTTTGAGGTCATGGAAGTATTAAAATTGTTTCATCTATGTTTTTCCTATTGCTTCCACTTGGAGCTATATCAAGGAATGATCGTCAAGTTTCTTGGTGTCAATCGTGAATTTCAGGCATTGTTTTCGGTGGATGTTTTGTAAATAAATCGTAGTGCGCACACCACCACTGGCCACAGGGATAACGTACATTATTCATGGATATATAAATAAGATATTTGGTATGTGCACGAGCAAAATAATTCATGATAATGCTAACGTTTCTTCAGCAGTAAATTCGTCGGTAACAACCATAACGAATTGTTTCGTCCAATGATTTTGTACAGCTTTTTATTTTTCTTAATTTTTCCCGTTTTGAAGAATTAAAAAGCGTCAATATTGCCTATATATAGTAGCATAATATGCGTGAATACCTATAACCTATACATCTTTTAAGGTTTACTGCTTAGTGAAACTCCATTTAAGTCGATTGTTATTGCAACAGAGCCTATAAGCTTACCTATCATGCTCGTCATTTTGGGTTTTCAAAATTAAGTTTATAAAATGTCGCCAACATAATTGTTCATAAAATTCAAAAAACAGACAAATGTTTTTTGCCCATAGATACATAATGAAACAAAATGATATATTTTTTGAGATTTATTAGAACAACACAAAATCAACGGTAGTGATGTGGTAGTGCCAATAATAAAAATAATATATGAGTGTGTGTGTATGGCTATGAGAATAATGGAAATAATGGGCTTTCCAATGACTGGGTGGGTAAACGTCTCGTGTCTCGTGTGAAACAACGGTATTGGTATTGGTAAATATTTCTCCTTTGTTTTATTTTTTTATACTCTATTCATTTGTACATAAAGGTATATACATATTATAATACACCTTCCTTTCGGTGTCGCTATCTGTTTCCAGCTCCACCACCCCACACCCCACTTCTCCTTATCCTTTCATTTAGGTACTCACACAGGTGTATACTTATGTGTATGTGTGTATGTGTGTGTGTGTGTATGTGTACTGTGTGTGTGTGTGTGTGTGTGTGTGTGTGTGTATGTGTACTGTATGTGTGTGTGTCATGTCGTTCCGGGCGAACACGAGAAATGCGGTGAAGATGTGACGTAGATAGGCTGGCATCGGGCCAACGCGCTGTGTTCGTTTAACGCTCGGCCGACACATTGTATATATGTACGTATGTGTGTTGCTCGAAGGAATGCTATACGCGAACAAGTTACCTCGGCGTCTGCAAGTTCTCGAAAACCGTCTAAAAGGCTTCGATTTCGCCTCGTCTCTCTTTTGCTCGCTACGTGGTACTATGTGATGCATACGTCCTCCATTCTTTCCGAAACGTTTTTTATTTCATCACTTCTCTCCAGGTCGCGTTCTAATTGATCCGCGTATCGAAAAAATATGTGATACATTATCGTCCGCGTTTTAAGCGATTATCATTATACCGTATAATATGTATTATATACTTTCTAAACACGTGATTATAATAATATATGATATAGATCAGTATTCTTTTCTCGACGACGTTTATACGCGCGACGTGTCTTTAATCGACAACGGTTAATATCGTTTTTTTTTTTTTTTACTCACAGGTCATTCAAATGTGATTCTCTTACTCCAATTTTATAGCAAGTATATGTAGTGCCTTTTTGAACTGTGAAACGACGCTGTATCAACTATGCACTATAGGAGTGATGTCGCCGTACTATTTATTATATTATTGACAGATGGAGTACACGCAGGTTTCTTTCTAAGAGATGTAAAAAGTTAGATAGAAAGATGCATACACAGTATCCGGATGCGTGAGCACCAGCAGTACCTGCATATTTTCCCTCTCGATCTGATCGCGATAGCATTTCATTTACAACAATATTTGAATCGATGGATTCAGTTTACACAGTGATATACAAGCGGATTTTCTGGGGTTCGGTGTCACACGGATTTTGTTATCGCTCGTGTTTATTCTCATATATTTTTCGATGGATATTTTACGCACTTCTTACCGCATTGTATTCAATTATTGTAGACATTGATTTTGATCGAAATGTCCGTATTATGTCAAAACCGATTGAACTGCAACTTTTAAGTGACGCTGTTAATGACCCGCTGCAGCTTTATCGATCATGTAAACTTGCATGCGCACATTTCGTAATTAATACCACACTACATGTAGATATGGTATACTTAAATTGAACATTTTTTAATCGTGAGAGAGTATTATTATTATTATTATTGTTATTATTATTTATATAATAAACTTCCAATGGGCATAGATATATATAAAATATATTTAAAATATATATATATATATATAATAAAGTAATTCCAACATACGTAATTAAGATGAATATAAAAAACAACTATAAATTAAAGTATAAACTATAAGTTACAATTGTTTTTCATGCAATGTTTTATCTCGGAGAGAGAATTGAAAAAAAAAATCAAATTTATTAAGCTTATAATATTATCTAGAGTCATCATTCGGTTTACCGCGTACCGGTGCGAATAGACAATGATTTCGTTTGCACGTAGGAATGTAGACTTGAATTTTAACGTTACGTTTGGAACATTTGTATAAATTAAAGTAAGTATATCCGGACAGTCAGTTTTGGAGTTTAGTATGTTATAAAGCCAGCGTATGTCATTAAATATTGTCTTCTGAATTCCAAACTATCAAAATCAAATTTTAAAGCTATAATGATTCCAAGGTTAGTTCAACGTTGTTGGTTTTATTTGCCAGCATATGTAAAAATCGATTTTGCATTTGTTCTAACTTATTTATAAGATACTCTTGATGAGGGCTCCACATTATCGAACCATATTACAATGTCGATCGTACTAGGGAAAAGTATAAAACACTTAGGCAAATATAATAATTATAATAAAATTTGAAATTTTAATAATACTGCAACAATATAATATAATGAATATAATGCGTACAAGTCACTTATATAGAATGTTTCATAAGTAATATATTATAATATTTACTGCTAATTATTATTAGCTTTATTGCGTAAAATGCATGGCAGAAAAGAGAAAAAGCATAAAAGTAACGATGCGAAACACGAGTACTAATATTTCAATCCAGGTACTTTGTGTCTTGCGAGTAACCCCATATAACGTACCACGACAACTCGACCAACTATTAGGTACTATTATACATTATAATATATATTATACCTATAATATATTGTAATGACTCGTACGGTTAACTAAATCAAGGTCGGTAACTATAACTTATAGCTCGGGCGTAACTACAATGTACGTGTGTACCCGCATACGTATATTATAATATATGTATACATTTACGATGTTACGCGACGGCGGCGAATCGATCGAATATATAATAATAATAATAATAATAATAGTAATAATAGTAATAATAGTGATAGTAATAATAGTGATAATATTAATAATAATAATAATAATAATAATAATAATAATAATAATAATAATAATAATAATATCGACTATCGTCATAATTTCGCTGCAGCTTTTTGTTCAACAAAACCTATTTACACACGCCATGCGTCCAGGCGGCACAGTAGCTATTATGTTTGTTGGGATATAATAATGCGCACATTATCATATCGAATTTTATTGAAACCCGATGGCTCGTTTTAAATACATTTGAATATTGCGCAATGGAAATAAAAAAAAATATATATATAAGCAACTGCGTAGTTCTATGCGCGTCGTCGCCGCCGACTATAGTAATCAGTTAATTGTACTTGTACAAAGCGCGCGCGTATAATCCATCAGGTAATAATTACCCCGCGCGCGCAAATCCGCGTTACCAGTAAAATCCCATTATTTCGTTTTATTTCCCTGTAGGTACCTAGACATTTTATTCTCAGAGTCGCCGCTTGCGTTTGTTGTACACGCAGTATAATACAATATATTATTGGCGTGAGTACGAAATAATATGCAATTGACAACATATAATATGCACGTGTGTTATAACGAAATGTTATTATTATACACTGTTAATTGAAAATATATACGTACAACTGGAATATGCACGATCTTAACGAACGTTGTCGCGAAGTTTTTAAAAGTTTTCTCGACTCGTGCGAATCCGCAGTCTTTCTTTTTTTCCGCATTTGCACTCACACGCACACACGCGCACACACACCGCCGAAGCGTTATTAAATCCATTGCCTTAATTGCAGTATATCTGTGTGCACAGTGCAGTGTGATATAGTTTTGCTTTTAATTTTATTAATTTTATAGTGCAAATGCATTTTGCCTATATACGAGCCATTAAATGATTAACTAGAAAATAAAAACGAACCGGTTATTTTTTACAAACAACATTAAAAATGCTTTGATACAAATCTCTGTTTTTTTTTTTTATTATAATTATTATTTTTATATTTTTATAATCCGCGCGCCTGACACATTATAACCCATCTAAATCGCATTATTCAACGCGTCTAGTACAAATCATGTATACATTCGCGCGTACATAATTCATAATATAATATTATAATGAGCATCACGCGAGGATATATAGGTTTATATATACGTTAATGGCAATATAATATAATGTTGAGTATAACAGACGGAGTCGAAAGAATCGTCGGATTGCTCGGTTGTCTGCTCTGGGTACGCGCGTACGACTTTTCAATGATAAAATTAAACGAAAAAAAATAAATAAATACGTGACCATTATTACCTATCACAATTACTTTTCACTTATAGTCGGAAAAGAAATCTTATAATAAATAATTATTATATTATTACCTACCACTGTGTACATTATAGTACTATATTTGTAAAAAATTCAAATATAAAATTGTGCGATTCGAACGCAAGATTGTTGGATTTTTTTTTTTGTCATTATTGTTACGACGTACTGGGACACCCCGGTAGAAATTATATTAAATATTTTATTACATTTTTTTTTTTTTTTTTTTTTATATAGCTTTTAGCTAGTATATTACTTTGATAGCTCAACAATTATATGATATAACGATTATTATAAAGTGCTTAAAATTAAATACATAATAGTGAAATTAAAATAAACATAAATATTTATCGGTGAATATGACATAATTGGTTAATTAGGCTAGTGAGACGGAGAAGAAATGAACTATGGAATGGATTGATTGTGTAGTACGGCAGTGAGGAGGGAAATGAAAGGATTAATTAATGCGGAAAGTTCTGAAATAAATTTGGAAAAAATGTGATCGTTAATGGTATTATTGGGATCAGTGACGGAAACGTAGGAGGCTTTGGGAGGGTGAGGTAATGGATTGATAATATTAGGCGTAAGTACAGTCTTCGGAATTCGTCGAGTAGAATGAGTAAATTTGCGATGTTTGAGTAGTGCTTTATATTTTGGACATCCTTTGTAGTTTGAGGTGTGATCACCCGAGCAAAGAGCACATGTGGCTGGGCTGCTTCTATCTTTGGTGCAAATGTCTGATGAGTGACCTCCTCCACATTTAACACAGCGTAAGGGATGATGGCAGTATGTAGCGGTATGACCGTAGGTCTGACAATTTTTACACTGAGGTGGACCACTCTTGGTCCTGTGTGGTAATTCAACTTTGATTTTAGTGTGCAACATTGATGACAGACTTAAAACTTCTTTATTATTGGTATTGGGTTTGAGGTTCACGAAAAAAAAGTGGAAGTGTACATCCATTTTTAGTGACATTTACGATACGGCTAGCAGAGTGACCTAGTTCGTCAAGAGCATCAGATATGTCTGAAATGAGGGTCGAGTGGTGCAGATTTCTAGTGACAATTTTGTAAGGCCTAAATATTGATGGCATGAAAGTATGGAAACGCGAATTAGTTTCCATTAGATGACTAGAGATTATATTGAAGTTTACACGACCTTGAGGGTGGATAATCAAATAAGAAGGTGTTGACTTACACGTGAATCCGTTTTGACCAGTAAGCTGGTTAACGTGTTTTTAAAGACGGAGAAGTTTTTGATGTCTAGGAAATACAATGGCAGAGCCCTATCTTTTACAGGTTGAGTGGGGATAATCGATAGTGACGGAAATATCATCTTTGACGTCGACTTCAACAGCGTTATCCTCTTCGGATGCCAGAACAGTGAAACGATCTGGTGAAACAAAATATTTGGATTTCTTATCATTTAGATGCGGTAACAATGATGAAGATGACAGATTTCTTTCTATAGATTTAGATGTGGTCGGAGACTCTAGGCCTGAATTCTGACCGTTTTTGTTGTTCATATTACCGTTATGGTTAAAGGAACAAAGTAATATTGATCATGAAGAAAATGATTTAATGAGCGTATTCAAAGATAACCGTGAGCGATAAACATCAGCGCGATGTGCATGTGCTCGAATTGAACGTTACAACCGGACTGACTATTTTATTATATTATTTATACCATATTTATGTGTAATGTTTAATAACGCGATGGTTTTACAAAAGTACAAACGTACTTATTGTTATAGTATTATCCGCTCAAAAGTCACATATAATGAAATATTACCGCACGTGGTTGATGTACACACAACAATTAATTCGAACGTCAAAATACTCAAAACAACATAATATTATAATATTATGTATATAATGAGCCTGTAAACGGTCACGACTCGCAGTCCATCGTGGTTATAAATACGGGTAATTTGCGATCGGTCATCACTGCATAATATTCGAACTCTGTACTGTATCAGATTTTTACACAGTCGCTGATGTGTGATGTGATGATGTACATAATAATATAGTTATCTATTTCTTGGCCGTACTTTAGTCCGACCACGATTGTGATAATGGCGTAATAACGTTATAGTCAGAAAGCTACGAGGTTTCATTTCACGGATCATTGATCGGGATAACACCAACGGGTGATTGATTTACCGTCCTTGCTGCGTACTGCAAGTTCATCGGAGCAGGTATACTGTTTATCAATGGTAAATTATTTTCACGAAGACCAATCGAAAATAAGGGTGAATCTCCGAGGTTGGATGAGACTTCAATATCAATATATGTTCCTGTACTGCAGGTCTTTTAAATCCTGACTTGTACGCTAGCTCTTCCTGGACCACCCTTTATTTCTTCCTCTCACTGGCAATAAATTAAATCGGTCCAAAAAATCGTCTTCTAAACAATTACAGACAAATACCCACTTTTTTTGAAAACCCTATTCTTTCAAAAAATCCAAAAATTTCAAATCTATCCAAGACTCAATACAGGCTCAATCAAAAACTGTGTTTCAAAAAAATTTCCTCTCCGGCCCTAATCACATCAGATTTCTATCTAAAGGGACCAACAAACACACACACGATCAGTCTAAATGTCCAATTTAGCTGTGCGATTAACTTAATAACAATTCTACCGTTACCTGAATTGAAAATGTGTGGGCCACATCATTTTCCTCCCTCAGTGACACTTAAAGTTACTATCGAGCTAGCTACGCAGTTTATTGGTGCAAAGTAGAGTATATCGTTGCAAAAGCCTGAGTATAAATCTGCCAGAATGGCACAGTTTCCTCAGTTTATCGCTCAGACATGGCGTCACATATTATAAACTGCATAGTTAACTGCACATTGATCGTGTGGGAGTCCCTTAAATCACATTCCTGTCCATTCACTAAACGAATAACTGCATAACCCACATGATGTAAACCAACCACTCAAATGATCAACTAACCAAACGTTATCAAATCCCTCCTAAACATCAATGTACTTGCAAGCCTGGGTATAGAAACAGTCAAGTCAACTCTCTCCCCTTTCCCCCTTGAAGCAATGAAAAAGACCTTTTATGATGCTGCGCGATGATGACCGAAACAATCCTCGTAGTCGAAATAACGTATACATATAATATGTAGACATTGTAAAAAAACTACATAATAGAGTATAAAACAAACGCGTTGCTCGTTATTACGCTTAAAATCTAAAATATAATATTTCAGTACGTCACGAGTAAACATTGTACATTATAACGTATTTAGTAATGGTCATACACACACGCTCTGTGTAGTGTTTATCATTGAATTATATCAAGATGAGGGCAATAGGAGACATTGACCATAGTAATAATAATAATAATCGTATCCTCACCCGTAGAACTGAACATATTTTTTCAAACATTTAACATATAAAAACAATATATACTTACTTAATATTTTGTGCGGATATTTTGCAATTTCATATTATAATAGTATATTATAGCAAGACTATACGGTATTGAGTTATATATTATACAATAATTACCTATTAAGATTGACCGAAACGATATTTTCATTTTTAATTCTCTAGTATCATCGATCATTCTCTTCCACCCCCCTCGCACGAATGTGTTTTTACGAGAGCATAAGCATGTGTGCGTGCGTATACGTGTACGTGTATATGTGTGTGTGTGTGTGTGTGTGTGTGTATGTAGGTAGTCGGCCAAAGAATCTTTTCCAAAGCGGTCCGTCGAGTCGCTGCAAAGTTGCAAACAATACGCGCGCGCAGAGATGTATTATTATTATTTATGTACGCTCAACACGCGAAATAGAATATGAGGAGAAACCGCGCGAGCGCACGCGTTATTAATTGTATTATTATTTTCGCTCGTCGTGCGCCCGCGGTGGGAGAGTAGAACGATGGCGCACTATAGTAGTAAATAACAACGATTATAATGTATTATGATTATTATAATACTACGACGACAACGTAGGCAGGTATAGCGCGTATAATGTATCGTGATAATTCTCGAAATGTCGCCAAATCATAAGAGTGTATGTAAGTACGTCGATTGGTTGTAGGCGCGGCCGACCTCGACGATCCAATTATACGTAAAAAGTAAAAATATGAAAAATAAAATAATATAAAATATAAAAAATCGCGCATATTGAATAATACGTAATCCATATTATTATATATTATCTATGTATATATATGTATACGTAGGTACGCATATTAAACGTCTTTTACACGCGCGACGATAATATTGCATTTTGTGTTGTACGATAATTAATTTGCGTTCGGAATATAATGATAATTTGTAATATTATATATTATTATAATCAGTGGTCGAAATGGCTCAAGATAAGTAGAGGGACGCCTTACAATTCAGATTTCCTGATATCATCATATAACATTCTTCATACATTGTATAGTATTTTTTTTTTAAAAAAACTGATAACTACAAAAACTAAACAAAATAAGTCGAGGGATGAAAAATGCAAATACAAAAAAGTAGAGGAATGTCATCCCTCCGTATCCCCCCACTTCGACCACTGATTATAATGATAAAATATTGTAAAAAACACGTCAACCTTATTGGTACCTACATACTATTATTATTATTATTATTATTATTATTATGTATATATATATATATATATATATAGGTACGTGGCATATACCTATAGTTTACGCGGTATAATATATACAGTATACGCGCGATGGTGGTATTACGATAATAATACGATGACGTGCAACGCGTATGGAAGTAATAAACACGTATATTTATTATGACGAGAGGGCCCAATGTCATTTCGCGTATATAATAATAATAATAATACGCTAATACTACGTATATGTAAAAACGAGTACTCATTATTATAGATAATATTCTAGATTTTTCTTCATGTTGATTGCATTTTTTTATCTTATTATTATTATTACTATTTATTACTTATTTATTATTATTTTTTTTTTTATTTTTGTTTCTTAGTCGATAATGTGTTGTTTGTTTTCTTTTTTTATATATACGTATCGTATTCCGTCATCCATGTTTTTTCTCTCAAATTAACTCCACGACGACGGTATATTATTATTATACATTATTATATGATATTTATGTAGTAAGTATACGCCCCATATAATATAACACGATATACAATAAAATGTACCCGTAAAACGATCGTATCTCTCCAAAACAATGTGGAAACGCGATCTGCTGCTGCTGGGCGCTGGCCTATTATAATCGTACACGAAAATGGGATTTCACTTGGTACAAAATATCGCGCTAATAAATACTGCAACGACCGATCGTTTCGATTCCCATCTGCAGCTGTTGCAATTCGCGTGCCGCGAGATCGTTTTGTTATATATACGTTGAATATTAAAATATTATTCTCGATTTCCGTACGCGCATGGCTAATTTATTCATTTATGCGTGCGTCACTATAATAATAATAAGATATTTAAATATATAAAATTGGTGACGGCAATACAGCGTATTATAATGTATGAGTTAACGTGGGGAAAACTTAATACAGGAATACAATGCACAACGATATTGCATAATTTCCGTAGCAAAATACTTAGATTTAATTATGTTTATTAAAGTAATATTCCATCACGGATTCAATGGTTACGAATGACGCACATATTATAGGATTACAAGTTCTCGGGAATACCCCTGCTCTTATTCACCGTAGAGTCGGAAATTTTCAGTAGAATAACTTTTAATAAAAACTAATAATATATAGGTACCTAACATGTAAATAATTACTATAGAAAATTAAAGTTTATGTCTGTAGCTAATATGGCGTTTTTAGTAGGTAACCCGATAAATCATAATTTATTAAATTGGAAGAAATTTTTTTTTATTATATATAATAACGACCAGGACGAAAGCTTTAGTTCTTTTATATCTTTTTATAACGATATTATTTGAAATATTTTATATTTTTTAACAAATTCAATAGGTAATAATTAGTTATTAATTATAACTATTGAAGTATTATTACGCCAACGGCCAACCAATTTTATTTATTTAATTCATTCGTTATTAATATTTAAGCCCATGTAAGACGTAAACGAGTACCTTAAGTAATAATAATTATTTATCTGGAATAATCTCATAGAATAGAATGTAATACAGCCGTACGGTTTTAGTTGAAGTAAAGACCTTTGGGACCCGATTGTGCGCATGTCTTTTGTACAACTCAAAACTATGACCGATTAAACATAATAGTAATATGTCTGTTTTGAAATCAGATTTCTCCAAGCTACCTGACCCCTTTGTAAACCTTTTCAACATCAACCGGCCGACCTGTTTGACTGTACAATCTCAGTCTGGTCTTTGGGTATACATTTCTATTTGATATGCTCTAGACCAGCGACTCTCAAAGCTTTAAGATTCCATGAGATACTAATCTAGGGGCTACTCTGCGAATACCGCATGTGAATCAAATCAAATTCAAACACTATTATATTAGTTAAATATCGTTACATTTATATTGATTGTATACAAACAAACACACACGTATTCAACTTCCTTCCATCAAACCAAGTATCGAAGTAAGTACTTATATATGGAAAAAAAAAAAGAAAAACAATATTATTGCTCATATCAAGGCTCATAATTTACTGTAGAACAGTGATGATATATTATGGTTTACATATTTATTTTAAATTAAATTGAATAATATATTTTACTTATTCGGCATACGTATTTTAAAGAAATCAATCATAATGCAAATCGTTGATACTTCGTTTTTAAAAATGTTACGAATTTTTAGTTATGGTTTTAAACTGGAATCTCGGTTAAAATGGATCTTTGAGGCCTATTTTGTAGCATCTTATAAGGGCTCTGCGAACAAAAAGTTGGAAAACCTATACTCTATGATTACATCTATAACGCAGTGCGTAATGTATCTATTGCAAGGTAGCCCATTGTTTTTGGATGGATATCAATCAATACCGATGGTTTGTTGTTTGGTATTATAGATAACTTTATATTTTAATCCTAGCTCGAAACTTCCCATTTGTCACGATTATACGAGTATCGTATGCAGAGCGTACGTATCAACAATAATTGTTCAATGGCGATCATTGTTTTCGAATCCGAGAGATCCCGAGACAATAATTCCAAAGGGATGATTATGGACAGAATATATCTAATACTACATAATATATAACGCAATTATAGATGTTTTTAGAGCCGTCTTAAAATATACGTTTCGGCTAGAGCATCGTGTTGAATTAAATTTAATGTTAACATAAAACTGAAAAATCCTATCGATCGCGTAAATTTTTCATTTGATGTTTAGTTATTGACCGCTCATCAATATGTTACGACTCCTCCCCCCCCCGTGGTTGAGTACCACTACCGCATACTCTTGAATCAATCCAATAACATAAACGAGAAAATGTATTGTCTCTGCAAGAAATGGTTCCGGAAGGAATCGTCGTTGGTATTTAGTCACGTGAAATTAAGATAAATTTAAAATTTATATTTCAAAGTCATGCGACTACAAGAATAAAAAAAAAAAAAAAAAATTCAACTCTTCAAAAACCTCTATTTTGGCACGTGTCTTTTACTACACGGTCGATGTACGGACGTTTTTTAGACATTTAAAATAATCTAACTAACTAACATAACCAGTCTTCGAAAACAATGTAATAACAGTAACTCATCAGGAGCGTCGTCGAATCGCTATACTTAATAATATGTATACACTATACAGTATATGTATAATAGGACTGCGAGAGAAGAGACAAATAATATCGAAACGAAAAATAACGAACACTGATTACAATAATACGATTACATTATTATTATTTTATGCTAAAAACATAAACGCGCATGTCACACGAACCGTCGGATCTGTTTATCGTATATGCACGCAGTCGGCCCATTATTGCCGTGTTCTGTATAATACATATTATTATCATTATATTATTCGACGAAAGAATAATAATAATATAAAAGAAGAGAATTTGTCTTTCCCAGTCCCCTCCCTCTCCAATACTTCCATTATCGTAGCTGCATTTCAAAAACGAGTTTCGCCACCATTTAGATTATGTTTATACGTATACAATATTTATATTTATATACCTACGCCGTACCGCGGCGCCAATGATTTAGCCTGTTTATTGCCCGTCGTGTGATGTCGTCGACGAAAAGAACATAATACGTAATAATAATAACGTCCGTGTCCGAGCTGATGCTCTGCAGTTTCATTGCCGGCAAACGTCGTTAAAATAGGACTTAATTTTCATCCGAAGACGAAATTGTAATTATTTATTTTTCATCTTAAATCGAATAATATACATCAGAGGTGGCCAACATGACTATGTACGCGAGCCACATATATTAATGCAATTATATCAAGAGCCAAATTGTCTAATCTCAAATATGTACTGTAATGAAGACGGCTAACATCCGAAAAATATATTAAATTATGAAATATGAAATTATATCGTTGTTAAAATAGTCTGCATTGAATAGTTCTGTTGTAATCACCTTTATTTGTTTGTAAAATATTTGTAACATTTTGCCGATACTTATTGCGAAAGTTAGTTAAGATGTCAATTTCTAAATAAAGCGGTTAAACGTAAATATGAAGAAGAAAAACGGGAATTTAAATTAAAATGGGAAGAGCTATACTTTTTGATACAGAAAAAACAATTAAAATTTTGGTTTTTGTGAATAAGACTGCAAGCCACATACGATTATGACGAGAGCCGCAATTTGGCCACCTCTGATATTATGTATTATTAAATATACAAGATATTATATTATTATTACAATTATCAGTACAAGCATTCGAAGGAATGTTTACCTCCAAATTTCGATTATTATAATTTGTATATTACTATACAAAAGTCCATGAGCACCCCATAGAAAAAAGTTTTTGAGGGAAAATAATAATTCTCAAAATGTGAATAAAATGATGGTAGTTTAATCTATAGTGTTAAAATGTATATACAAATAGAATAATAAATACAATAATAATATAATAAAATGTATTATTTGGTATATAAAAACTACAAATTTGTTTGTTTCATACGCTATATTAATGACATATTTATAAGATTACAAATTCATATTGTTTTTCTTTGGGGGTCTTATCCAGTTGTCGCCTACCCATCTAATAGGAACCCGTGCCTAATATAATATAATATAATATAATATAAGACGACGAGCGTATTTCTAATGCAATCCGAATTATTCGAAACATGGCAACTATATTGTTCAACTGTTCACCAAACGCTTTATAGTAACCATCGAATCAACTACGATATTATGTTACTGTATATATATTTGGTGTCAATGCAAAAACGTACGGAGAAAAAACTAAATGAGACTCTTAGGTCGTAAGTGAAAAACAAGGGGAGGATTGCTATCAATTTTTTTAAACTTGAAATCAATATCCATTTCTATCGAAAAAACGATTCTGTGTGAAAGATGGTCAGGCCTAATGGATCAGTTTAAATCTATGATGATAAGAAGAATGATACTACTATAAGTTAGCATCAAATATCTTAACACAGTTGAGTTAATTTTTAGTCGAACATTTCAAAGGCTCATAAACAGCTTAAATATCATTAAAATATCGGGAAAATTATGAAATGTCTATAAAATGTTGACATTTTAAAATGTACCCACTAAATATTTCGAGCCGCTATACTACAACTCAAATAACAACGAAATAACTAGTATCCGTAATATATCGAAGTCCAATATTTTCAATATTATCACACTGCAGATATTTTAAATTATTTAGAAATCTGTTGAAATATTCAAAAATTACTCACCTTAATTATCGCAAATGAGACAAAATTAACTATCTGGCCAAAGCCATCTTGTAAAACATCAAAGTTAAACCAATAGGTACATTTCTCGTTTCACTGAGAATCTGAAAATATTACCAACAACATTTTATATATATTGCCGTACGAAAGAACTACCATTTTTCGACTACTCATTATCGGTTTCCAGTCAGTCCGATAGTTTTTGCACTTTTTTTGGTTCGAAAATTGTTCGAATACCTAAATAACTTTTTGTCATATAATTACTTGAACCATTGTATTCGTACGAAAATAGAAATAAACTGATTAACTTTTCTTGGACAAGATAAAAAAAATGCAGTGCGTTTACATATACGAATCAACCCGAGACTCACTTCACTTCCATCGAACCCAAGACCATATTATATACACCCATAAACCCATAATGCCCGAAACGAGCGGGAACCGAAAATCTGATGCCCAAAACGGTATTGCAAAGAATATTTCACTATACATAGTATATTCGTATAAGACTTATTCCGAAACCATATGTTTAATACATTACCCGGTCGAATTTGACTGTTGTAATAATGTACTCATCATAATGTACAATAACCGATCGGTCGACCGGACACGCGGACGTAATACGATTTTCGAATATTTTATTTCCGCCAGGGCCCGTAAATTTATGCAAATTGGGTACACGCGTGTATAATGTTTGTAGATAATATAATAATACAATATATATATACGACGACACAAAAGAACGAACGTGGATGGTGTGCGGACGACGGGAGAAACGATGACGAGGTATACACATTTTGACTTAACGCGATTTCGGTCCCGTATTCTACGACTGCAGGCAGCGTTGCAACGACAATAGGCTGACGCGAATGAATGAAGAAAAAAAAAAGAAAAATAAATAAAAAATACTCCGTTAAGTGCGCTCTTTTGGAACTACGGGCATGAGGCAGCCACCGTTAATTCGCACGCCCGTGCAGGCGAGACAGTGGAGAGGAAAAAAAAACGTCTATTCCATAAATCGTTTTCGCACCCCGTGTTGGAGCTATTCTATATATTATAACACGCGTATATTGTGTATACACACGTAAACACATAACGTTTACGCGACCGCGTTGTATAACGATTTAAACGCGTCTCCGCTCGAGTGCGAGTTATACCATTTCGTATTGCGTAAACCTCTGCACGTGTAGGCCGTATAGGATATGTACAGGAAGTTTGGACCGTCTTTTTAACGCCAATGGTGGTTTGACGATTTTAGTTGACCGAGGCAAGCCAAAAAAATTCCACCCATCCATCATCACTGTACAAATTTGATGTTTTACCAGAAAAAAAAATAAATATTTTGGTCCAGCTATTAGTTATTAGTGCTTACATAATTATTTACTTATAATTCAAAACGGATTTTTAGGTTTTTACATATTATATTTATTGGCTTAATTCAACATAACGAGGATAATAAACATCGAAAATTTATCCACTTGTCTACTCGTATTATAACAAATAATAATAATCTTATAATTTTATTTATTTCAAAAAAATTTAATAATAATGTAAACGATGACTAGAAAAGCAACAGTTAGTTCAAGTTGCAAGTTCAAGCCGCCTCTGTTTCACCTCCATCTTCTTCTCTAAATTTCAATGGATATCTTAAGTGTTACAAATAAAATCCGTTAAGCGAACTAAAAATAAATATAAATATAATTGTTATATCATACTTATATCGTTGTAATCAAATAAAATCGGACATTTTATCAAGTATTGAACGGTGAAAAAGATATCAGAGAAATGTGCATGGTTTCAAATTTCGTCTGCCGATTGTTGCGAACATTGTGTACTAAACTTGTATTAAAACAAAACTAAATATTTATGCCAGAAAAAAAAATTTAAATTGTAATACAATGACAATTACTGCATGGTAGTGTGCAATTAAAATGCAGTTACATTATCTTTAAGTATTATTTCAACTCTATTGGAGAATGAAAAAATAAAAAATTCAAAATGTTCGTTTCTTGACGTTCACATACTATTTATCGAATACATTTTCCTAGAATTTTCGAAATCATCATGTGTTAATAATTACTATATTTAAATGCTTGTATTTTTTGTGTTACTAATTAGTTTTTAGTATAAATTAATTAACTTTGTATAATAATGTATAGTAATAAATAAATTGTTCACTATATAGTTTGTGCATTAAAAAGTTTATTTCATATAAGGAATTTAAAAACCAGTATAGTAGTGGCAGATTAACAGGGAAGAATTTACAATTTTCTCCAAATTTAATACAATTATAAGATTAATGTAAATTATTTTACTACGTATTAGTAATAACACTTATAACTATAGTAATTATAATTTAGATGTTAACGAAAATATATGTCAACACGATTTAATTTAGAAATTTCCGGTAAATTGTTACCATGTCAATTTATCTTACATTTACGAATTAACTTTTTTTTTTTTTACAAAAATAATTACCAAGCGACATCTCAAATTAAACGTCTTCACAAGGCTAATATTCACAACATATCATTAAAATGGAAGAGTTGATATAAAAGTAAGAGTATAAAACAACCAAACATTCAAATGTAGCATTCCTACAACTTTACTAATTATGTAGGTATACCTATTATTGATCATAAATCAGTTACCCATAGTTATTTGCTATATATAGTTATCATTTTCAAATCGTACGTAACTCCAACATAATAATAATAATAACTGATGTAATAAGTACTAAAAGTACTTGCCTTGATCAATTTACAATTTACTCTATACATATATTTTTAACATAAAAGAGAAAAAAACAAATTTTTGCAATGAATTATAAACGTAAAATTATTATACTATTATCCACATAAGTTATACAATTATGAGTAAAGGCACTTGAAGAGAGGCACTTTTGGAAATTCCCCTATGACTAAAAAAATAAAAATATCAAAATTTACCCTAAAAATAGAAATAAAAGTAATGTAAATTAAACATTTTTTGATTGGCAATAAGGTATTGGCCGATTCGTAACAATTCCATAAACAAAATATTGAATATTTCGGTAGGTATTCTATTTATTTATAATATGATCGTGATACATGCAGAAATATTGATGTGTCATACCTTCTGAATAATAAGATGATAAATCGTTCAAAGTCGGAAAATGTCGTCGGTCATTTGTTATCATATTTTAAAACGGACTGCAGGATAATTTTGAAGTGCGATCGGGGTGATGGAGAGAGGCAGGTATCTGGCTAACGCGTGTAATAAACCAAGTGTACAAAAGTGTTTTACAATGTGCCATCGCCGCATTATAATCTCGTGTCGCAGTCATATTTCAAAACCAAATAGACGACATTTATGGAGAAAGGAAGAATAAAGGATCCAGATCCTTATTAATAGGGATTAAGTGTTCACATAATAGTATATGGTGTATACTTTCTCTATCTCTCTCTCTCTCTCTTCGTCGATTTTTCTGCGTACACAATATAGGTGAATAGAGGTCCTGGCCGCAGTGTAGCATAATAATAATGCGTTCGACGGGAGCGTAATCCTCGGTCCAGCGCCGACGTCAGGATCTCCCGGACAAACGGTATACACGCCCGCGCACAATGAAGCTTAAACGACGCGTTCAAGTCGTCTTTATTGTTATTATTGTTATTATCAGATGTTGTGCTGTGTATATTTCACATTTTTTCATTTTAGACGTGTCGGAATAAGCGCACACATCGGTCGTGCGCGGGACTAGAAATGTTCGGTTATGTCCTGTACAATAAAACGTCTTCGATTGTCTCGCGCGCGGTGTGCCGTGTGTGTATAGTTAACCGTCACGTATTCACACGCGTACGGTCGAAAGTGTTAAAAGGGAATTTGTATTAAAGTACAATGCACCGCGCGGTACAGAATAGATGTATTGAAACCGGCAACGAGGGTGCGGACAAAAGTCATGACCTTTTAATATTACGTCTTGTCGTGGATAAATGCATAAAGCTGCGCTTGGGAATCATATAAGAAGGGCGCACCGGCAGGGCCGGATTGGGTATAGTCTCGGCCCTTCGAGAAATATTTTTTACCGGCCCACAATGTGGTATAGTGGCCTATATTAATATTGATTAATCATAACAATGTCCTTATTTATTGACAAAATAATGCATTCCCTTATCCTATCGGCTACATATAATAACGTTTTAGACGGCACGTATTTTAACTCTATATAAACCTCCAATTAGCAATGACTCTGGGGTGTATTTCAACAGCATCTCCAAATTCAAATTTCAAAAAAAAATGTAATGCCAGTCGTTTGTGCATCGTTTGTGCAATGAATGTGCATCAAGTCCAGTTGTTTTTGCATCATCCCTTTTGACAGCTATCGCTAAATCAAATTTGAAAGGCTATAGAAACACCAGTCCTTCGGATTTAAAATTTCAAAACAGATTTTAAGCCAACCGTTTGTTAGTGTCTCCGATGCACCGGTTCCTCCAAAATAGATTTTTCAATTCCTACGTTTTTCTTAAAGGCAATGCCGGTTGACAAATATTTTCTACTTTATAGAAACAAACGTAAGTATTATACGAAAAATGTGCACAGCAAACTTGCCAAATTACTGGTTTTCTTATGGCTTTTTAATTTATCGTTTTAAAATTAAATATAAATATTAAAATAATAATGCATAAACAACGTGTCAACTCGCTTAACGGAATTTATTATGTTCGAATTACATTACAAAAGCAGTAAACACATCTTTACGTATAGGTACGACGTGATAAACGCGACGTGTTCTTTAAAATATTATATATAATATGCATAATATTATAGCTGTATAGGTAGTAGAAATTAAAGAACTGAATAAAACATAGTGGCTAGATTTAATGAATTTCATTTGTCACTGCACACTTCACTGATACTCGTTACGCTGCAGCTGTCTTAGTGGTATTTTAGTATTTAAGCGATATTGCGCGTTATTCTAAATGTGCAGTGGCGAAGAATTAATATACGTGTTCGGATCGTATTATTATTATTATTATTACCTCGGGATATTAAACAAGCAGTGCAGCTGCGAGTCATGTGAAAACAGCGAACAGCGCCCGGTGGATTAAAATACATTTTCTGTAGAAGTTATTCCAAACGCGATGCAACGACGGAACGCATTTCGCTGGATAACAATAATCGTGCAGTAAGCGAAAACAACATTATCACTGCGGTGATTACTGAAACATTTTCGATCGTTTTTTGAAACGTGAAAACGAAAATCCGTCTTGCACGAGAAATGCGTACGTGAAATATAAAACAACAGTGTCACGCTTCGAGCGGGTGACACATTGCTCGTTGACGAATTCACTTGAAGATGGAAAACCGTCGGATCGCACTTCTTTTTTTTTAGAAAACCCAATCGCACCCCGTTTAATAAAGTATAGTAAAGTTTAATGAATAAAGTATTCAAAGTATATATCGTAGTAAAAATAATCATTGGACGTACAGAAAAAAAATAAAAAATACGACGTTTATTTGTTAAATTTTTGTAGTAATTGTTTTTTTTTTCGCAGCAGCCAACTGTCCTCGCGACTCCCGATGACCACTGAAATATTGGCACAAATACGTGTTTATTTTTTCGAGGAATCTTATCGCAACGATTTAAAAGAACATCGGATCTTTACTTGTATGATATTTTAATCGAGCTTGAGAGCGTCGTCGTCGTGAAACAAAAAAAAAAAACGTATATTTCTCTCGCACGCGGCCGTTTTGTTTTCCGATTGTTGCGGACTGTAAAAGCCGTTCTGATGTGATGTTGCCGCCGCCACCGATCGCAACAATGGTCGTGAATACTTAGAGACGGTGAACCTTTCTGGGAATATGCAAGTTGGGTCCTGAAATGTATTTGATCACTTGAAATAAACACGAGTTAGGTCCGCTGTTTTATTCGATAATACTCGAATTGAGTCCATCTAATAAAATTATAACATAAAATAATTATAATCTGCGGCAACACCTTATGTTATCTTATACGTATCTTTTAAAATTATTCTCTAGCTTAAACTCATTGTTGACTTATTATAATACAAATAGGCTATTTACGATAAAAAGAAAAAAAATACAATATTTTAATAGTTAAAATTAATTTTAATATTTTAATAATTTTTACTTCACACCGTAACCTTAACGTAACAATAACAAAATTTTTGGGAGACGTTCTAGCCAACCTTCAAATGGTGTCGTCTGAGTAATGCTAATAGGCACTTCATAAAATATATCGGGACCCAACTCGTTTACTCATGTAATCTATTAAATATGTTCGAACCCAACTCATGCTCCCGCGTTTCAAATAAAAATGTTAGCTAGAATTTGTTTTCCCTGTGTGTCAACTAATTTGATGAGTATTTTTTTACTTAAAAATCGTTACATCCATGGCTTGAATGATAAAATATTACATTATTAAATAATTTAAATTTATGTTAGACACTACACGTATAAATATCACATAAGTATGTTAAACGAATTCTTAACCTTATAAAAGATAAAAAAAATATTAATATTAATGACCGTTAGACTTCAGTAAAGTGATTAATTGCCGGAATTCAAACTGTTTGGTGTAAAATCGCTGTCATTAACCACGTGATCCAGTTTTACACATAAACCTACATAATAATTAAATTTTTATCAAAAATATTAAAAGTATAATAATTGTACAGCAGTGAAGATGTTCGATTCGATATTTTCATGTTGTAATCTATATATTATTAAATATTTCAATCTACGACTAGTACTCTTTTTGATGACAAATTTTAACGAAGATTTTTTTTTTTTTTTTAAATAGTTGCGCGTGTCACTATAACAGTATGTGCGCGTGTCATAGTTTCACCGTCTCTGCTATATTATATATATATTTATATATAGTGTATGTAGCCTCCCGCGGTCAAAGTGATTTATAATTGAAAAAGTAATAAAATCAACATATTTTGATGTTTGTGGATGACGACTTTTTATATACCTATTTATACGTACGTATATATACTAAGCGATACTCGTATTTTAACAGAACTTGCTGACTTATAGAGATTATTGGAAAATATTGCTTTTTAGTCACCATCAATTTTATAAAATATATTACTGGTTTGATCATCATCCGGAAAATTCGTAGAAATATGTAAACTCACCACATGCAGATAGTTCTGCAGACTCTATATTGGAAGTAAAATGGAAGCCATGGGACTCAATGATTTACCTACGCCATACACTATAGAGGCGTGATGACGGCGACGACTATGTCGAACCGTCTGCAGAGCGGCACTCGACGGTATGAGAATAATATAACGTGTAATATATTATTATTATTATTATTATTATTATAATACACTGCAATATCAAAACTTGCAATAATAAAAAATAATACGCGCGTGTACACCTATTTATATGATTTTTTTCTTATTCTTTTTTCTTTTTTTTTTAATGGAAGTATCGAATTCAATGTTTTATGGCCTTCGTGTATAATATAGTTAATCGCAGTTTTTATTCGTTTTAAACGTTGCCGCGCTCGTTTGATACGGTATAATTTTTATTATTTTGACGGCGGCGGCCAAGAGCAGTGCCGATGTATAAGAATATAATAAAGGTACTCTCCGCGGATAAAACCGGTCCCATTACGATAATAATTGTAAACTGTTATTTTTCTTCTTCTTCTTACTCGTCTTTTTCTTTTTTTTTTACATTTCGTTTTTTATTATTATTTTTTTTTTTTCATTACACACACACACACACACACACACACACAAATATTCATATATTATACGCACTATAACTCCCGTTCAGATGCAACTATATAATATGTATAATATGTGAACAGAGGCAACAGCAGCCGTCACGCATGCACCGTCAGCAGCAGCAGCAGCGCCGACAGCAAAAGTTCTCGGGACACGCCAGCCATAGCACGAAGGAAACGCGCGTCCCGTTCGAACCGTGTACCTGTTATTGCAGTTTGAAATTCATGATTTTCCGTCTCCGTCTGTAGACACCGCGTGTACAACACAATATTGTAATTTAGACGTTTTCTATGTTTCCAGTCGACGTACACAGCCTATGTATCAATGTTGATATGTGATAAGGATTTTGAAAACTGATTTGAATATTCTAAAATATCATCTATAGTTAACCGATTTTTCGATTTTCGCTCAGACGAAACAATAGCATGAACGATATCAGTATAATATTATGTTGAGGTTATAAACTTGTTATAAACTTGTACCGTAAACGTGAAGTTGATAACGACCCGATATTGGTCAAAAGATTACTCGTTCGTTAGTGCCGATACTGAAAAAATGATTTCAGGCCTCAAACAAAATATGTACATATACATATCGAAAAAATTCCACGAAAGTTTAAAATGCAAAATATAAACGATTTGATCGTAGGTATGGCTCTATCTTACTGCAGTATCTTACTTTTACCAAGAAAAGAGCATCGACGTCAAATATATTTAAAAATAAAATCGTAAATAATAGTTGTAGACAACGTAAAGCCGTGTATATAGGTGAAACTATATAATATATTAATGGATAACGACAGCAACGATTCTCAACCTGAGCTACTCGAGATAATCTCAAGGGGTAAGTTAAAAATAATTGGATAATGATGGGAAAATGTTGAATTTATATTATTTAAAACAATTTGTTTTAGAAATATGCAATATATGTTGTTAAAATTAAAACTTGATAGAACTTTCATGTGAAACAGCTTTCAAAAGTGAGTTGAAAAGAAAACAATTTATTAATTTTTAAGATTATATCTTGCATCGTTTGAGCCTAATTTAAAAAAAAAATTATGTAACTAGAAACAACATTTAAATTTTATACTACAAATTTCTATTCATTAAATAAGTTAAATAATAATATTTTTTTTGTTTATTACTTATAATAAATCAAGAAAATGTACACATTTTCACATAGTATAATATTATTGTTATATTTTATTTAAATATTTTAAAAGTATTTAAGAAAATAAAAATTTGAAAGTTATAATGAGGGGTACAATCTAGCAAAATATTAAGCTTAGTGCTTAGTAGTATTGAAGACAAAAAACCGCCAAACTAGAGTAACTCAATTATGTCAAAAGTAAAATAAAATAAAATAAAACCAACGCAAAGGATCGGAATACTCCGATCTCGAAAAATTTTAAATCGATGTGTGTTTTTTGCAATTTCAGCTGCACCTCAAAACGTATCAAAACGATGTAGGTACTTGCGAACTCATTACATACATGCGTGTGGACAATGAATATTAAGAATATTAATATTTTATGGAATATTTATGTGACCAAATGGTAACTTGGGTTTTTATCAAGTTTTGCATATTCATGGTCGACATTAATGTTCCTGTTCCGAATTTCATCAATGATCTTATAACATATTTCAAAGATTCTGTATACACACGCATCGTCGATTATATATTATCATGAAATTTAAAATCCTCCTGCTGAGACGCCGCACCGCTGTACATATAATAACACATGCACGTATAGTGTAACATGCGTCCTTCAATCTGAACGCAAATTTGTCACAACCGCCTGCGTCAAGATAAATCCGAGGACTTTTTAATTAATTTATTTTATTTTGTTCTTTTAATTGTCCGCCTCTTTTTTACACCCCCTCGCCATTTTCGCCTCGCAAATGACCCTCGTCCCGCTATTGTCGCAGAAAACGATTTGTTAGGATTTTAAAAGCCGCGTGAAAACACCCGTACAGGATGAGGGATAAAGGATTTCGCCCTCGAACGCATGCAAATGAATTAATAAAAACGGAATACTGCAACAGCGTGCGAATGCGATGGCGGAGTCGACAAATGATAATATGAACACCCGTATGTATACATATAGAACCACCGAATAATCGAAAAATAATACGATATTATATTACAATGATAATAATACTGTTTCGCGTGCGTTGGCCGGACGAGAACGTATTTTACATATTGTATTCGTGAAAAAAATGAGCACAGCACGGTGCATATTAATGATGAAATTAGCTATAAATCGGAGTAGTCGACTTGTTTACGAGTTAATCTGTCTGACTCGAAATTTTTTTGACAATCTGTAATTTGCGCCATGCTGTGCTAATTTTTTTTTGTTTGTGAATTGATATTTTTCAAGTTGTGGCACAGAATTTTGGGATTGATTTCACTTCTTTATTAACCTCAAAATTCAGGAACGTTTTTAACAATGTGTCTTTTCGGCACAGAATTTGGGTGTTGGGTATTGATTTCATTTCTTTATTGAGCTTCAAATTCTACTTTTTCAACCAAGAGCCTTTTTGGCACAGAATTTTATGATTTTTCACTTTTTTATTTACATAAAAATTCTATCTTTTCTCCCAATCGCTTCAACTTACGCACAGAAAGCCTTTTTTACTTCTCCGAAGTACTTTTTTGTGGATAAAGTCTATATGCCGAAATATTGTAGTGACGTGTGCGTGTGCGTGTGCACGTCTTCACGATCCTGTTCTCTATAACTCTCTCTCTCTCTCTCTCTCTCTCTGTCTGTTTCGATTAGCACCCGCAAAGTTCAGCCCATTACGCGCCGCCGCCGCCGTCGCCGCCCGACGTTAATATATCGATTACTCCCGCGATAACAGATGACGTATAATGATACATAATACGCGGATCGTTTATATAAATACGTGCGCACGTATGTTGTAAATAACCGTGTATAAGGTACATATAATATATAGATAGGTGCGCGCCGAACCGCGTGGTAATCGTTCAATTTTCATAACGTCTATTAAGCGATTTAAAATCATAAGGCCCGTGCGTTCACCTGTACATTATAATATGTATATATATATATATATACGTATTGAAGCTGCAGCGCGCGGTCGGTCGTGGAATGATAGGGAATAAATGTCAAAAATATAATCAACGCGAGAGGGTATTTTTCATCCCTCGGAACGATGCGGTGCAAGTATTATATTAGGCTATACTACGCGTATAGTTATATAGGCAGTTATTACAGCGGTGGTGTAATATTATATAACATATTACAAGTATTAATAAAACAGATTTTTTTTTTTTTTTTCATTATAATTTACGTATGCACATCGGCTGTCCCCAGTGTATCACACGGGATTCGTATATTATTATAACGTCCGTGATCGTTATAATATATTATAATATGATTGTTTAATGTTGTCAAAATATCGTTTTTCAATTGTTTTATTTTATCGATTTTTCGTAGTGTACGCACTACAACAATGTATAATACATATTAATGCACATACACCGCGGTCAATTACCGAATTATGGGTGTGCGCGTACGAAACGATGTATATACTCGTAACAATAATAAATTATGTCGAAAAATTGGCGTAATCATTTCTCAAAGTGTTTTGAATCATAGCAGTTTTGGAATGTCAATAAATACTAACCCGAATGTGAACCACCTGAAAAATGTACGACGTTCAGCTCTCGAAAAAACCAATATACGATCTAGATGAATGCAAAATGAACCGGGTAAAAAGCTCTACGGTTTTGAAAACGTATATTAACATCACCTAATAATGCCAAGAAAATAATTACAATAATTATAATACTCACCATAGGAAATTTAAATGACGCGCTAAAATATTACTGCTGTTAGACTATAGTTTAGACCAGTGGTTTTCAACTAGAAAATCAGTCCATCTATGATCTGTTCTACTTAACTATGTACGGAAAACATATAATTTAAATTTTTGTGCCACTATACCGTAACTCGGTATATGAACCTGGAAATGCCGAGCGATGGCTGGAAAATTGTATTTTGAGCGTTTTCCGTGTTAAATATATATATATGGTTAGACAATATTTATTATTTTTTCGATTAGGACATCAATGATTTTTGAAAGTCACCAATTTATAGACTATAGTTGTTTTCTAATTACGATTAATAGTTATTGTCCGACTACAGAGGTATAAGGAATTTAATACCGGACTATTGTTGTGTTTTTTTTTTATCCGTGTTGTTCTCATACAATATATAAGCTGAACATATTATTATTATATACTTGGACAAGGCCAACCACTGCTCATATTTTTCTCTGATCGTTTATAAGTCGTGAACAAATACTACCTTACTGTGTATTATGTTCCTATGGGTTTTATAAATTCATATTCATACAATTATTAATTACATATATTCGCACCTATACCGAAAGACTGAAAATCGCATCTAATTTTACAATCATTGGCACTCGGGATGTGTGTTTCCTTCGCGTGGTCGGGTGAATAGAAACTGTACATTACATCCAAACGTCCAATGTTTTTGTATATGATAATATTAATAATATATACGTATTTTACGCTCAAACGAAACCTGATTGTATAAATAGGTATTAGGTGTACACCTAATGTACGTTGAAAAGCAATCGGTATCGATCGTATTACAGGCCAACAGGGGGTGCGCACGATATTCATGAATACATATCATCAAATCATCCGTTATCGGAAGGATTTTTAACATTTATCGTGGTATCATATTGTGCATCAGCTATACGGTACACCACGACAAGATCGAAGAGGATAATTCAGAAAATTTATAATCATCTAAACGCCACACGAATGTACAATATTACACTCGCTTTTTGGTGTCCCGCGTAGAACATAAGATATTATATCATTGCCCTATATAAAGCCGTAGGTAGTGGGTAATAATAATAATAATAATAAAAAACGTGGAACCTAATAATTATTCCCAGCGAAATTTAATCCCAGCGATCTCTTCTAAGGGCTATATGATATCACGTGTGCGCGCGCGCATGTGTGTGTGTGTGTGTGTGTGTGTGTATCAAGTATTATACACATACTTAACATTTTCTAAGAGGATTGAACTTGTGTGTTAACTAATACAGTACAATAATATCGTATAATTTGTTGCAGGAACACACCTATACATATCTATTCGGAATTCCGTTTTTATTTTCGAGTGGCAACGACGACATCCTGTTATTCCGGAAATATCTACAGCGGTGTCGATTAATTACGATAAAGAACGATGATACAGGTACGTATACAGATGTAAGTACAGCAGGTATTTATCATACTCGACGTAGATCAGAAATTCGATACATTTTTAAATTTGAAAAAAAAAATCGTTACTTCTCCGCGCGTACCGGATCCATTCCGAGTATTCATCGCGTTCACACAGATGTATTCGATATAAAACGTTAGATTACAATACGTAGGTTGTCCTATATAAATAAGATACAAAGTTATTTTAGCATTAACCATAGCGGTTGGACATTTCTAGAATTTATAATACATGTAACAAACAACATATTCCATGCGTTATGACTATTATAATTTAGTGTTTCGTCAGCTATGTAAGTATAAACATAGAAAACCAATATTTAAGTTGAACAAAACAAGAAGTTTATGCAGTCATTTTTTAATTTTGAAAATGTTTCACCGATTGAAATTCAAAGAAAATTAACCCAAGTGTATGACCCACACGTAGTGTATCGAAAAAGGATATCGGTTTGGTGTAAAAAATTTAATTCTGGTCGAGAAAGTGTTTGAAGATGAGATAAGATAATATGGTCGACCAATAAGCACGTCCACCGCTGAAACCATTAAGGTGGTCAAAAAATCGCTACGATCGGATAGACGACTCAAAATTAGGGAAATGGCTACACAACTTGATCTACCAGAGATCACTGGACTTGAAATTTTTCGTAAGAAATTAAATTCTCATTTTGAAAATGAGGAGAAAGTCATGAACGCAGTTACCAAGTACTTCGATGGAAAATGGGCTGCGTATTTCCGAGATGGCATTTTCAAGTTACTCCATCGCTGGGAAAAATACATAGATTTTTATGGTGACTATGTGGAATAATAGTAACGTACATCTTATTTATCGTGTAGAAGCTTTAAAGTAATTCATTAATTTTTCATTATTCAATATATTTTTGTGCCTTATTTATCGGACAGCCTACGTATGTGTGTATACATCTTCGTTTTCGTCGTATTTTCGTACGCAAATCGGGTGCTGCTCTATTTTTCAATGGCATAGACGTAAATTTAGGTATCCGAATCGCCTTAAGTACGGCGCTCGGAAAAATAAAAAGTAGACAAACTCTGAGTGTTTGCAATGTACGGTGTCTTTTTTAATCGTCTGCGTGTCTCACCGTACATCTCCCGCCTTTTCTTTCGTGTGATTGTCGTTTTCGTATTTTTATCGCTGTTGCCATTGTTGCCCGTTCGGCGTCTGGTTAGGTGTACATATACAATCGAAAAATTATCGTTCTCGGTTTCCGTTTTGTTTAGCTTATTTGCAGTGGTGTATTGGTAAATATATTTTTGGGTATACGCACTATTGAACTATATTTTATTCAAAAAAATTTTTTTCTCGCTGACCTCGAAATAAGGAATAATAACTACCAGTTACATTACCATACACATTCCAAAAAATGTATTATAATCTTCACTTTTTCACTTTTAGGCAGTCTTTGCGTTTGTATGTAGCTAACATATTAACTATTATTCAAATTCTAGGTTTTAAAAAAGTTTTAAATAAACAAAAAACCTAAATATAGCTTGTTGGTATTGTTGGTAATTAGATTTATTATTATTATTTATTAAGTTATATATTTAGAATAAATTGCAAATTATATTACAAGTATACGCATCAACCAAAAAATGGATTATCAATTATGATTTATCAATATTGCAGTAAGTTGTCCTTAGTGAGTATACGCTCATATAAGAACGTATACCTGCGTATCGTTTATTTTTCAAAAGGTATACACTGTGATTGATAAATACGTTATGGGTATACGCCGTATACCCCCGTATGGCCGTATACTATCCAATACACCACTGTTTGTTTGTTTGTTAGATTTTTTTTTTTTTGAGTTTTTGAGTTTTTGCAACCGAGTTACCAGCCATCAGTTACTGACGTCTATCACCACCACCTCCGACCACATCAGGCCGTTTGAATTATTTTTATTGTTATACTATAATTACTCTCTGTGTTATTTTTATTATTGAATTTTTCTCCTCCCAGTAGCTGCTGGCCAGCACAAGTATGTCCCATAATTGTGTATTATTTTTGTTTTAATAGTACTCGCGGTATATCCAACGAACCAAAAGTTGTGTATTATATTTTATTATCGTTTTATCTTAAAGTTTAACGTGTACCGATTTATTTACGGAAAAAGTTACAGTCTAATATTATACCCAAACACTGTAGAAGCTAGAAAAGGCGAGTGTTCTCTAAAAATCGTTCAACCCGTAACCGTATCGCATGTAGTCCTTTGCCCCCTCCCCCCACCGACATCATCGATGTGAGTGCTGAACGAAAACAAGGTTCAAAACATTGGAGAGGGCAAATTACAGTTGTTGCATGTTATCGTTTTATCTATGACTATCGATAGCAAATCATTTTTATACCATACGCACGGTCTGCTATTTATTTTATCAATACATTATATTATTATGATTAGTATTTTCCGTTTATATGTATTATGTAAATGTGTGCGTGCAAGGTATACAGAGGGAATCAGAAATCGAAAAACGAAGAGTTGCCCTTGATGATCTTTCGTCCCGATAAAATATTATACTCTAGGTACTGTACAGGTAACCCACCACATACACATTTTATGATGATCGTAAGGAAGAGATATGAAGTTGCTGCGCCACAGATAGTATCGTTTTATTGTACTACAGACCTATGCGCACCGCCGCTGTGCGCAAGAAAATATTGCGCACAAACGCAAGTAAATATAGTTTTCGAAGGTCTTCGGATTATTGTATTGTAGAGGATCGCGGCGACAGCGTTTATGGTATATTGTGGAGGTCGGTGCTGGTGCCTGATCCTTCAGAGCATAATATTATTAATACAGCGTAGTCCGTATACGAACATGTTATGCAGTGTACAAACGTAATAATATAATGTTCACGTCCACGACAAATAACCGTAATGGCCGGAAAGACGATTGCGAGGACGCACCGTGTCGTCGTAAAACTTGTATTTTATCGCATCCCGGGAGCCGAACCGTACGGACGCGAAACGAACAATAATAATAATATATAAGATTATAATATAGTTATATATAAAAATACTAAAACGCGGTATAGATCATAGTAAATATTCGCGTTTATACGAATTGATGGTTATATAATAATATACACATACCTACGTGTGTGTCTATGTATATATGTACAGATATCTATATGCAACATTATATGTACCTATGTACTATGAATATACAATATTTATATATATTATATATATTAAGAATTATATTAGGTTGTATACAGTCGTATTAAAAAAAAAAAAAAAACCAAACCGATATCACCCGAAGGTTCCCGCGCAGTCGTAATCATTAAAATTACGATCACAACAACGGTATTACAATGTATAAGATATCATAGGTATATATATATGCATATAAACGTAATATGGGTTATATACAGATATGCATACTATTATACTATATAATATAGTGCCGGTGAAATTTGTTTTATTGCCACAACGGCTGCAGTATTATGATCGCCGATGTGTGTTCAGTGAACTCGACTGGATTATATTAACAGTATTATTACTATTATTTTATACAATGAACACGTTGTGATGTAAGAAAAGCGAAAATAGAAAAAGTAGTAAATTAAACATTTGTACGCCATATTTCTTAAAAGTAGGGGGAGCTAAGGTATTAGGTGAGTTAAATTAAATCTCTTTAATAGCGTATTCCTCCGGTTTAATATTATTATAATATTATTCTTCTGTATGTGAACTTTTAGTAGAAAAAAATATTAGATTATTTTGACATCTGAGAATATATTTTGTCTTTGGTCAATCTATTATTATACATGGGTTTAAGTTGTATAAAGCAATCAGGTCTAAAACATAGTTAAGTTTATAATATTATAAAGAATACATCAATTCATAAATATATTATTGCCATTATTATTGTTTATAAATATATATTAAACATTTTTTATAGTGAAAAAGGTAAATTTTTTTTAAAAAAATAACCACAAATTAAACTCGATATAGTTATAGTAACATTAAAAATACATAATATAAATTTATGTTCTCCGTGTTTTACTACAGAGCAAGTCATTTATGACTTTTAAACTTTTTTCTTTTCTGTTTTCGAGCGAAGGTGTTGAGATCGGAAACTCTCCCCTTTCCGAAAATACGCCACTGAAAGCAACTACATGTATTCCCTGAGCTACTCCTGTATTCAGAAAATCCTTGTTCCGATACTTTTCATATTGTTGGCCGTTATTCGATTTCAAATGTTATGTCATGCAGTGACAATGTTGTAGCAAACGGTTGTAGAAGATTTTTTATTAATAATAATTAACGTCCATAAATTGTATAGTTTTTATTGTTTTAAATAACTAATATAATTAACCGTTCTACAGTATGAACTGAAATTAATATTTAATTTATAGTTCGCGATAAGTGTACTTATGGTACGACGCGTAATGGAAACCTTGCAAATCAGATTTGAACTGAGCATGGAAAATATTTTTAATTTTACGCCGACAGCTTCATGGGAATGGTGCAACTTTCGATGGACATTCATGTTGTCGTTGTATAAATGCGTATTGTACGTATATAACTGTTGCCAGATTTTGCACTCAGAGGCCAGATTGATTGTAATATATTTTCAACTTTGTGCGCTATGTTTCGAGTTTTGCAACAAACGGTACAATAGACACTCGTCAACACCTACTGTACGTACATCGCAAGTATACACTACTGTATCGGGGTAATCATATAGAGCGGATTTACCATTGGTTTTCGCGGAAAAATTTGAACAGGCACCCAACATCGGTTGTGCTTTCAATACTCAACAATTTATAGCTGACGATGGGCTTGTCTTCAAGAATTCGTTTTTTCTAATTTATAGGATCACGACCTGGTTTTCCTTCAAAAAATCTTTCACGACCCACAAAATTTCACTTTACAAAAAGTAGTTAAGTAATATAAACATACGACTTATTACGACCTACTATGAATTATAATATTAAAATCCGTCGTAATTTTTGGTACTATATTTTACTATAATAATATAAGTAACTATATATTATAATTTTCTATATAATTGTTTATATAATTGTCTATATAATTTTTCAATAAATTGATTCGCGACCCATAGTTTCAGAAACGCTGTTGTAGACGGTTCATCAATCGTTTTAGAATTTAAAACATAATGGAATGATATTTTAGCTTGTACATTTAGTGCGGCCAACGCACCGCACTGAGACCGGTGTATAATTTTTTGAACAACACATTTTAACATAAACAGTTGAACACATTACGCATGTATGTGGATATACAATAAATTACACACAAACGTATCAACAACGTAGGTATACATTTATCATACCTCGACCGAGCCGATATTTGTTTAGAACGTGGCCTGGCTGATTCTTAATATATATACGATAGCTAGTGACTATATAGCGATCGCACGATTCTGTTACAATATTATAATAATATAGCGATAGTAATAATAATACTTATAATAGTATTAATATACGTGTAGACTGTGTAGACGATTATACTTTTCTTTCGGAACGTGTGGCGAATATGCGATGATCGCCAACATGCTTAACACTGTATTCGTATGTGATTATAACGACGACACAGCTCGGTCAACAGCATACACACGCCCCTGAACGGCGTGTATCCAAAACGGCGGTGATCTATACCTAATGTGGTAACGCCGGTAACCATATGTACACGTATATGTGTGTGTGTGTGTCCGCGGCTTTTCACGAATGATTTATTGAAAAACAAAAACGCGCGTACATATACACATTCTCGTTTATGCATGCATGCACGCTTATGTATAAATAATTATAAATAAATTATGTCCATGTAATATATATAATATATTATTTATATTTATACACACCTTTAGCCGATTAATGCAACGCGATGCAGCTAATGGGAGAGCAACGGACCAAAGGAAATACGATCGGATGGAGTGAAAAAAATGCACTCTCCTTCCATTCGGCAACAGCAGCGGTGGGGAAGAAAATGTACTAATTTATACTTATATATATATATATATATATATATATATGTATATTTATGCAAACTGAATAAGTATCCAGTGTTTCTCGGGGAAATAATTGTGAGTGTTCAACTCATTTTGGGTTTAACTCAGCTGTGGAAGCAATACTTTTTCCAGTCTAATCACCTGGAATAACAATGGTAAAAATATTTTAATAATTCGTATTGTCTTGTACGTTAAGTAAATATTAATATTATCGTGATTCACGGTATGGAACTTATTTCAACCAATTTTTACCAAGCTCGTTACCATTCTTAATTCCCATTTTATCCCAAACAAATGTTGGATGAAATTTTTTTGTTATTTAATAAAATTTTTAGCTGACGTCTACGTCAAATTTCAGCCCGATCCGTTCAATGGTTTGTTTACGTTGTGCGTTGATTATAAATTCAAATTTCTAACTCCTATTTCACCCTCTTAAGGATGGATTTTCAAAAAATCCTTTCTTAGCAGACACTTACGTTATAACAGCCTTCTGTATGCCAAATCGCAGCACAATCTGACAAGTAATTTATGTTGTGCGTTGAGTATAAATTCAAGTTTCCAATCCCCGTTTTTACTTAGGTAAGAATTTTCGAAAAATCCTTTTTTTAAGGATGCCTACGTTATAACAGGCTTCTGAATGCCGATTCATCAAGTGATTTGGGCTGTACATTGATAGACCAGTCAGTCAGTCATGCTTACTTTATATATATATATATATATATCTTACTTTATATATATATAGATAAAAATGCGTAAATACTCAAATACGGTAATATATTTATGTTATTTGATGCTAATTGTTGTTTTGACGGACGCAAACGGATTGAAACCTGCAGCCGGGGACGAAAACTTATCATCATCTTGTTAACTTTTCATCGCGGTGCATATAGGTACACCCACCGTACCGTTATTTTACCACACTATACCGTGGTTACTGTTTGAAATGTGTGATACCTGCAACAGCTGCAGTGTCGGCTTGTCGGCGCACCGGAAGCCCCACGACGAACGCCAGGCATTGGATTTGACATTTTCCATTAACACCACCACCGTAGTGTGGCTATTAAGATACGATGCAAAACGTGAATACGTGTGTACAATTATATTATTTTCCAACTATATACGTATATACTGCAGAAATAAATGAATGACGTTTTTATTCAGACGGCAACAATAATATACGCATGGAATATATACCCCGACGGTGAACCCACAAATGGTTGATAAATTATTATACACTTTGATTGACGCTCAATTTAAAATCGGCTAGTTCAAAATATTGCATTTCAATTCATGAGATACATGGAATACGTACAATACGAGATGGAATAATATTAAAGGAATTGTATGCCATGATTTTATGTCTTTGTCTATCACACGCACAACATAGGAATATTTAGACGTTAGCTATTTACCGATCAATCAATGTGAGAAGAATTTTTAAAACTAATTAAAATTTGTCGTCAAGTCTATTTGTAAGATCATCAACTTTTTCACTAGTTTGATTTTTCTACCAAAATTTCACAAATTAGAATTTAACAAATTGGAACTATAAAAATCTACAAAAGTTAATTTTCGCGTATGTTAATAAAAAAAAATATGAGAAAGCCATTCTAAAGAAGGCTTCACAACAAATTCAAATTAAATTTTAAAATTCTTATTGATCGATCTGTACGTTGGAAATAAAAATCGTCTAAACTCCTATGTTGCGCATGTGATAGACGGAGACAGAAAATCATGATTTACAGTATTCTTTTTTAAACAATCGAAGCGATCGATATCGCGTATTATATTATTTTTATTCAATACGTATACGTATGCACGCGACTTCAAATACGATTTATAATATAATATTATAATAAATATATACAGAGTGATTCGTTTAGGATGCTCGCCCTACCTGTTGGTACTTGGTTGTATAAATGTCAACATTTAAATTTTTTTAGTTTAATCTTCAAATTATGACAAAAACTATATTTTCAACTATTTTTGTTTTCTATACCTCCCTTATATATCCTATGGTAATAAAAATTTTATTTTCCAAATGGGAATACCCTTGGGATTATTTTTCTGTTAATTTTGATGTACCAAAATCAAAATTTTAACTAGTAGTTTTTGAGTTGTTTTAATTTGAGTAATAAGGAAATATTCCTATAGAACGTAAGTAACGTACCATTGTAATGTAATTTATCAGCGCTATTTGCTACTAATTTGAAATTACGAATTGTGTGATAATAAGAATTAACATGTATATATTATAATGTATATGTCGTACCTTATTAGTGGTGGGCATATCCGGATTTAAAAAAACCGGATTATTCGGATTTATCAAATCCGAATTTAGTGAATCCGGATTTGACAGGTTATCCGGAATATCCGGATTATTCAATTCGATTTTGCAGTTCGATGTCTCATTTTAAATACTAATTATATTTAAATTCATTAACATACATTTTTGAACGGGTATATTATATTTTTGATGCATTCAATTACCAGTGTTGTTTTGTGCTTAGCAATAAAAATAATTAATTAATCTGAATAATCCGAATAATCTGGATATTTCGGAAAATCCGGATATGAATTTAATTCAAATCCGGATTTGAATATTCGGATATTCGGAAAATTCAGATATTCGGATTTGATGCCCATCACTATACCTTATAATGCAACTGCCATCTGCAGCCGTATAAGTATTATTAATAATTAATTATACTATTGGGCTTTGATTATAAAGTTGTAATCATAATAAATATTTTCTCATTAATGCAACATAATATGTAAAGCTAATCATTGGATATCCAATTGTTTTAACATCTTCACACAGAATTTCAAATTTGAAAAATTCCGAAAATACTGGTCCAAAATTGAATAATTACGTTACACCAAAGATTGCAGAAAAATGATCTGAATATTATTTCGCGTGGAAAATATGGGATTCCCATTTAAATAAACAATGTTTGTATTGAAACAGTACGTATATACCTGGGATTCCATAAAATATATATATATTGGGAAACAGATTTTATATGTTAACTTAAAGATTTTTTTAAAAAAATCTAAATTTTAGCATTTTTACGACCAAAAATGGGGATGACCGCCTTAAACAAATCATCCTGTATACAAATAAAATATAAATTATAGACATACAGCCTTCTTATAGGCTACATACAGGACTTGTTTACAGTACGTACATCGATAATATGTATTATTATAATATGTGTATAGACTTTCACACGCTCGTGAAGTTAGCCACTCCGTTCAAATCGTTCCGTACAAATTGTATTTCGTAGCCCTTTATTTATACATATTTGTTAGTTCATTCCCAAAATGTGTACACTTATCATTTTGACCACTACCGCGAGGTAAAACATATTAAGACGGTAAGAGCTATGGTATACGACCACATGCGCACTCCGTATTCTCATCGACACAATATATGTAATCTAGTTTCCGCAGTGTTTCCACGCCTCCACGGTTTTTTTCTTTTATTTTATTTTATCGATCTCCAAACTCACGTACACATATACACAAAGCGTATACAGAACCGCGGCAACGATGAGTACGTATATATAGACGCAGGACGACACGAGTGCGCGCGTCCTCGTCGTATTTCTGATTTATTTCTATGTGTTCCGCACACGTCGTCGACGATATATTTTATGAAGGTATATAGTGCAGTATGTGTGTGTGTGTGTGTGTGTGTGTGTGTAACGAAAAGAAAAAAAGGAAAAGAAGTAATGACCACAACGACGCCTCCTCATAAATCCGCGCGTGACAACACGTTCTCGTCATTATATCCGGCAGATTATTCCCTGTCCCTGCAGCCATATTCGACGCATAACCTATAACCATGTATTATTATTATATTTTAATACCATCAACGACGAGCAGATATACTACGTTGTACAGTAACACGCGCAATTTATATACGATACGTACGCGTTTCCAGGTCGTTTTCAACAGTATACAATAACAAAACGGATATATATATATATATATATTATTATATTACTGTACCTAGTATTATATTGTGTAGAACATAAAGCGCTGCAGCTGTAACGCGGGCCCGTTCCACCTTCACAATGGCGAATAAAACAGATTTATTTCGTCCGTCCGTACACGTAAATATAATATATTTATACACCATATATTATAATATTTTATTATATTATCATATACGTATGTACAATAATAAGGCGCGTAAATTATTTCTTTGGAACGTCCGCGATACGGGTTGCGCGCGTCAAAGGTCCGCTCGGATAAGGATGATGCGCTCGTCTTCCGTTTCGATAAGGTACCGTAAGTTGCGCTCCTCATCTATACAGAAATATAAGACGTATATAATATGTGTACCCGGTTTGTGCACTGCTACATAGGTACCAATCAACGAGTGGACGCGGGGACGTGTGTTTTATGTACGCGCGTTTATGTGCCCGTCAGTTTTGCCCGGCCAACTAGCGAGTGCCTATATGTGCGACGACGCGACGAGGTGAATAAATAATTTATAATATAATACAAACAATTATTAGACACGTCAAGATGAGAGCCCTCATTAACTCCGTATATCCGTAGTACGTATACCTACGCGGTGACAATCGATTCGTATTATACGTACTGCACGCGTTGTACACATTGAAACCGTTATCGAAACAAACGGACGGGGGACGTTTTCGTATTCCGATAAGGAACCCCGCGCGCGTAAGTCATATAAAATAATAAGTTGTTATTATTATTACTGTACGTGTTTTAGGTGTATGGCTGTCGGAAAGTGAATAGACATTGTGAATAATATACAGATGTAATTCGAGGAATGTAATGACGAAGTGGCTAAATTGATTTTGGATAAGCTTAACAAAGTTATATCGAAGAACAAAGGATAAGAAAATGTCAAAAAAATCAATCAAGTATTGATTGGAAAAACAGCAAGCGATGACGATTTGACGAGTATTATTAATCTTAATTTAGATAATTGTTTATGTATGAAATACGCCCCGATAACTTCGGTGGACGCAGAAAGATCCTTTTCGATGTATAAAAATATTTTAAGCCCAAACCGTCAATAGTTTTAACGAAGATAGCTTATCTAAGTACATGGTAGTGATTTTTTTTTTAATACCAACTAGTTTGTATATTTAATTTTGTAGCATATTTTGTAGTATATTTTTTTTAATTGCTTTTTTATATAAATTAAATGCCTTTTTTTACATTTAAACGCTTTTTTATTGATTATATTGCTGTAAACCCTGAACCCTTATAATTATGGTCTTCTTCTAATGTCAGTCAGCTGTTTGAAATTCCTTTTTTCCAATACCCTTGGAATATCAACAGTTGCACTCACACGATCAGCTGAGCTGATTATTGCTCACCAGTATGGCTACAAAGTGCCCACACAAATAAAGTAGATACCTACCTAACTCAACTCCGCTATGATAATTCTCAGAAATCTCTGGATTGGTTATAAATCTACCCCCGTATGTTGGCTGCGTATACTTAGTAACGTAAGCCCACTTTACGAGAATGTACTAAATGCTTCTCGAACACACTGCTCCCAATACAATAAATGACATAAACACTGGGCCTAACGTGAGATTGGAATATAGGAAATCTACGCGGAGACTTGCCCAAAAATAAATATCACAAAAATTCAATATAAACATGGAATAATGAATATGGAAAAACAACAATCCTGACACACTCAACCTAATTAATAAAGTTAATAGGAGTACCGGGCTCCGGCCTCTCGAGAATGACAATGGCGGGTAACATTAAATAGACTTCAAACGGACCACGGAAGGACAGAATAAATGTTCTACAAATGGGGACTGAGACTCTTATCGGGATGTGACTGCGGACATGAAAAGCAAACTGCTATACACCACTGATGGATGTAGTATTCGACGATTTCAAGGAGGTATGAAAGAACTACACAAAGTCACAACAGACGCAGTGCAATGGCTGAATTCCTTGGACATACAAATTTAACAGAAAATCTTAAGTAAATTGTAAATTGTCAACATACAGTTGCTATACAGTTTTGTAATCACTTAGTTATCTTTTATTTATTTATCGATTTTACTACTACTTTTACCTATTTTATACTATGTTAATTATGTTAAACCGTGAATGATATAGTTATCGTGTAGCCATACAAAATAATAATAATAATAATAATCTAATACTTCATCGGTTGATTCTTTGAAAAAGTCATCTCTTGCACAATTGGTGTTGATCATACCGTACTGCAGTAGGTGTTGGTCATCTAGTACGTTTCCGTATTCACATTCTGCAGTCCCTCTTATTTTCCACTACATGAGGTGGTTTTTTAATTGTTATAATAACGGTGCAGTTTTTTCGCAATAATTTGCACACAGTAATGCGGTTCAATAATATTTTAATTTTGTAATATTAATCTGTAATAATTTTAAAAATAATTAGTGAAACAATTTTTGAATTTTTTTTTTTTTTTACAAACATGCATACAATTATTCATATTTAAATAAAATATATTTAATATAAATACATGTAGATGTAAGTAATATGAAACATAAGTAAATAAATAAATACGCGAAGAGTAATAATTGCTTCTTATAGTTACGACAGTTGAAAAAATTAAGTGTTTGTGGGAAGGTGGGCAACTCCTCATCAAACACTATTTTCAAAAAAGGTGTCAAAAATTAAGTAAATATCTTGGATCATTGATATACAAAGATTGAGAATCGCTGCTATATAGCAAGTGTATTACAGATTTCACGGTAAGAAATAAGCAACGTATTGAAGGGAAATCGCAAACCCCCTTACTTTTTAGCACAATTTTTAATTTGTTGAGTACAATTTTTGGTATTTTTTAGTGCAATATTGCAATCAATTTGACTACTTTTTTACTACTACAACATCCGTGCCCTACTTATTATACGCTGCAGTGCGGGTTGTTCCGTTACATCATTATAGTCATCGTTACACAATATTATCATCTATAAATATTACGATATTACGATTGCAACGTGCATGAGTATAATTGGTGGTACGCGAGTGATTCGTTAATTTGTCCGTCACGACTAACTGTTTTGAAAATATCGCTAACATTCATCTGCCGCGGTGCATATAGCTATGCGATCCGGAGTGATGTTCTGTTGCAGCCGAGGATGACGAAGGACGAATTGGCAGCGGCGGCATATCCTTTATATTATTATTATTATTATTAAATACTACAACACGCGGCCGTGGAAACATGTCGCGATACTCCGAATCCATTTATACACGATGACGACGACGACGACGACGATGCACCTATATAATATATATATATGTATATGTACTTAGTGGTTGAATTGGAAAAAAATATAAAAACAGACTCCATAAGTGTATATATAGTTGAACAATAATTAGCGTTCTTATGAGAACATATGAATTTAAAAGTGACCAGAATAGAATAAAGGGGTTACACTATATAATACAAGAGAGAGATGAAGAGCATAGCTCCGTCCCCCAGCATTCCCCCTCGATTCGACCACACTATGTATACTTAATTACCTGTGCACATATTACATGCTATGCGTGCACAGCTGGAAAAACGGTACGACGACGTTTTGTCCGCGCTACAACGATGACGATCGCATGCCGAGATCTTTTTCACGGTTTTATTCGTTTACGCGATTCGTTTTTACCTCGTATACACGCACGATATATACATATACATGTAATACATAATAATTGTATACGTACGTACATGTATGTGCATGCATTAATCGAACTCGTCAAGTCGGCGGCGACCCCTTTAAAAACCGCCGGCAGATCAACGCGCATGATTGCGGTTTTGCGAAATATAATTCCTGTGATAATCAATGCTATACATATTATTCTTCCCCATTATAATATGCCTATACTCGAACGATGTGTATTGGCGGTGATGTATATTATATATACCTTCGCAACTCACTCGATTGTATTCAAATCGTAAACCTACGAGCACACACGTGCCGCAGCACTACACGTATTATGGTATACGAGTACATATACGCTGCAGAGGCGGACGCGCTCGTTCGTTTGAGTTCCGTTTCGTTTCGCGTGATCCGCCGCCGCCGTGGTGCCTACGACAATAATACTGTTTCCGAGACGATACTGGTGACGAGTGCACCACGTGTACAATAACAATATTGCGTTTTATTTGGCGCCGTACACACGTGTATTGGTGATCAATAAATGGCTTGAACTTGAATAATTCTAAATGTACCTTTATATCGTTTTTGTCGACGTAAAGAAAAAAATACGTTATAGTTATAAAATCGGAAATTCTATTCTTGAAAGAGTCCGTGATTTAGGTGTGACCTTATCTGAGACCTAAGCTTTACTGAACATATTTACTTAATCTGTAGCAAAGCTATCCGTAACTTAGGATTTCTAAAAAGAAATTGCTCTGAATTTAATAACCCTAATTGTGTGATTATTTTATACTTTTCACTTGTGAGATCCATTCTTGAATTTGGTTCAGTTGTTTGGAATCTAATACAAGTCAGCCTCAAAAATAAAATTGAAATAATTCAAAGACGTTTCCTTCGTATGATAGCCCATAAATTTGATTTAGTTAATAAAATGTCGCTATAATATACCAAATCCCAACTTTAGAATCAAGACGGCTAAACACAGATGTAGTATTTATCCATAAAATACTTAAAAGTAAAATAGATTGTCCAGATGTACTAGAACAAATTTATTTTAAAATACCAGTTTTTAACGGCCGCCGATTACATTTATTTTACACTAATTTTGGTAAAAATAATTTCGTTAAACACAGCCCACTAAACCGAATGTTAACATCATGTAACAATATTTATAATTTTGATTTTTTCTATGACAACAGTAACACATTGAAGCCATATACTTATTAGTTACTAATCCTACTTATTATTTATAAATATCAAATATTATATTCCTCCTATCTAAATCTAATCTAATACAGAATTATTATTATCCATCTTTATCACATTGTATACATTTTTGTTTCTTATTAGTACTTAGATTTAAACATTGTTATTAATTTATACATAATATGTAGTATTCATGGTTATTTATTTAAAAATTACATTTAAAATTGGATTTATTTATTTATTTTTTTTTTTTAAAGATTAGTTTTTCCTCTGCATTTTTAGTTTAAGTGATTATAATTATTTATAACATATTTTTAACAAATAATTTTAATAAATAGAAATAAAATATATTTCATTTAATATTTTTCTTTTATTTTTAGTGCTGGCATACACGACAATATAGGTATGTACGCACTTATCAAACCAACGCAGAGCTGCTAAAAAATACTTAACTATAGTAAGTGGTTTGAATCGCTTTAAAAAAAAAAAAAAAAACAACAAAAATAAACCCATTATAGACCTGAAGCTACTCTTCGGCAGTGATGTATTCAGGAGGGGGATTACAACCCTCTCCCCTTGAAATGTTTTCGACCATTTTATATGTATGTATATGTAGATCACACAATACTATGACAATTGTCGAGGACAAAAATGATTTGTTCATGAATTTTAAATATTTATTATATTATTTTATATTTTTAGAAATTTACAAAATCATCTAACGTAACCTATACTTCATATTATCTCATATTGGTCTTTTATTAAACTTATTCGGATACAAGTGTACATTTACAGTTATATTAATGATTTTAACCTGACCAAGTTGTCCCAAAAATAGTCGAAATTATTTATTGAATTACTCGAAATTAACATTCTGTTGATTGGTGCTAGACTGTAATTTTGACGATGAGTATGTGTATAAAACGTTTGTGTCACCCGAGTATTAATTTTAGTATTCAAATCAATGTTAAAATAAATAAAGAATATATATATATAGTAAATTTGTGTAGCCCCCCCCCAAAAAAAAAAAAAAAAATCCTGGATACGTCACTGCTCGTCTGTGACCAGTATCTGTAATTTGCATCAAAGAATGAGCGTATACTATATTACAGTATGATGGTTCAGGTTCAGGCATGGCCAGTGGTATGTTGACCGTGATTTTGAAGGGCAGCTTCCCGATAATTTTAAATGTTGGTGGCCCCCTCGATACCACTAATTTTTTTTATAGTAATTTAATATTTATTTTTATTTTTGATTTTATAGTTAAATTATTCAAATTAAATTAGTATGTGTAAATATATTTGTTGAAGTACTGTCATAGCTTAGCGGCATAAGGCTGCTGTGCGTAATCGTACGGTCACCGGTTCGAATCCGGACGGCACAGCCGTCTGGTGAAAAAATGCCGCTACCACTTCCTCCCAAACTAAACACGTAATTGAGTTTTCATAAAAATAATCGTTGAGATATAATGGCCATGATGCCCAAATCTCTCTAACAATAAAAAAAAAATATATATATATATTTGAAATTATGAATTATTACCACAAATGGGTTCATTGAAAAAATTAATTTCCCGATAAAATATTTCACATTTGGCCACACCACTGGGCATAGTCGTATATATGTATGACCAACGTAGCCTATATAGTTAAAAAAATGTTGTGGTTAAATTCAAGTTGATGTTTTTAAAATGTTTGTACAAGTACAATAATAAGCAAAAGTAGACGATCGGTTGTCGATTCAAAATGTAAAATTAAAATAAAAAAACTCCTTAATTTATAATGGTGGAGGGAGAATAAATATTTATCAACAATTTATTTACCCAATTATAAATTAGCTGTTTTATGCACTTCACTACAGGCTCTTTCTGTGATATCTTTACAGGAATAGGCAGAAAGCTGATAGTTAAAAAGTTCTGGAAGCTTTTCCACTTCTCTCAAAAGTTTATTATTTAAAATTTATCAGTTCATAATTCATTATGATTATAATTATATTATAAGTAGTGATCACCGATCATTCTGATCGTCATGAGCATTTTCACGGGAAGGGGGTATGAATTTCGTCATGGCTTTTTTTAAGTAAGTTGGATTTTCATGTTTAACTGGTATTTAATGATAATTAAATAAATAAATATTTTTGACTAGTTATCATTTGCCACAGGATAGGTATACGGATTATAGACCATGGTTAGGTTTATCGTTGTTCTAGGTATATTGATCAACACTTTGTCACTGTTCTTGTTTTATAATCAGCCGAGTTCATACTATATTGATAAATAATCGATTTTATATATATAAAAAAAAAAAAAAAAACGGGTGGGCCTCGCTTTGCTGTACAGTTGGAGGTGGAGTGTACCTCGTTTATAGGATAGGTCATTATTACAATGGATTTGTT